>JAKSZP010009947.1:0-34760 GCA_022478985.1 Massospora cicadina | reverse complement strand
AAGGCGCATTAGCGCCGTTCCATCCATTCAAACGCAACATCCTTCTTTAGTAGTTAAATAGTGGACCTCCGATACAACTTAAATTGGGTATGAAGCATCAGTAATAACCCACCATCCCCAATACACCTGAATGTCCCGCTTACTAATGGGCTTAGTCATCTTCTGGATAGCCTCCACCTTGGTGGGTTGGAATCTCAGCCCAGTTGCATCCACCATAAAACCGAGTTACTCCAACTGATCCTTGAAGAAGTGGAATTACCAAGGCTTGATATTAATATTGACCTCAGCCAGTTAGTGAAATACCTCTTCCAAATGGGTAAGGTGCTCAGTGAATGTGCGAGAGAAGATGTTAATATCATCAAGGTACACAAGAATGCATGACAGCTTCAGATCACCCAGTATGGACTCCATTGCTCATTGAAGCGTAGCCAGGGTGTTAAATAGCCCTTGCGGCGTGCAAGTTGGTTGGAAAAGACCTTTTGATGTGATTACGGTGCATTTTTCTTGTTCCACTATTAGCAACTCAATTTGCCAATAATTGGATATCAAATCCATTGCAGAGAAGTAGCAAGCTTCACTTAACCGGTTCAGCGCATCATCATTCTGTGGTAGAGGGTATGAGTCTTTTTTGGTAATACTATTGAGCTTCCAATAGTTGATAACTACAAGGTTAGTGCCATCTTTCTTTTTAACAATTAGGACAAGCGAAGCCCACGGACTCTTATATGGTTTGAGCATTCCTTGCTCTAGAAGATTTTCAATCTCTTTGGTGACGACTTCTTCAGCTGCCCTGGATTGGCGGATTGGTCAATATCTGATTGGGGATGATCCATAGTTTCCAGTCAATGAACAACCCCCCAAGTGCACCCCAAATCATGATTCTCAACCACAAAAATTTCATTATATTTTTGAAATAAAGCTTCTGCCCGATCCTTCTGGTCTTCTGATAACCTCATTGAAATCTTCCGTGGCACAACTGCCATTACACTGGGATGCGGTTCAATGGGCAGACCAAATTAACCAAAGAATTAAACTCGTGAACCTGTTGATCTCCTCAACTGTGTTCAAATGTATATACACTATAATCTGATGCTGGTGGATTCAAATTGGTCTGTTCTAGAGATTTGCTATCAATATCTTGATCTCCCCATGGCCTGGAAGTATGATACCTGGAGCCACATGGGGCTTAAGATGCGATTGCTGATAAGGCCAAATGATCTCCCCATAGAGCCCAGCTGGCACTTCCACCTCTAACTCAGTGTCTACTATTACTCAATGTCCAGAGGGAATGGATATAGCTCCAGCGGCTCTGAGAGGTAGCCCTTGATATTTGTATATTTGATGGAAGGGCCCAAGTTTTCTTTTTAATCAATGATAGCGCACTAGAATCACCTCATCGCTGAAGGCAAGGTTGATCTGTCCCATATGCCCTGAGCCCTTTAGCACTCCGCTGGAGGTAAAATAAATTGGGATCAGCTGTCCCAAAATGGCTAGAGTTTCTTCCATCATGTCAACAACAGTTCCATCGTGTCACATAAAGGCAGTCCCAATCAACAGATTGTAGTTGCTATTTGGTAATACCACCGCCAGAGCCACAACAACAACAGATCTGAACCGCAATGGAAGTGCGCTATATGCTCCCTTGGAGACTGTGGTTTCTGCTCCAGAAGTTCCATACACCATCCAGTGGTCTATGTCAGGTTTTAAAGACAACTTCGCCACCAATTTAGTGGAGACAATGTTAACAGGAACGCCCATATCAATTATAGCTTGTACTCAGGTTTTGGTTACCACAATGTCACAGTAAGTGCATTCTGAGTAGAATGAATGCCGGTTATTTACTATGTGTACGTTCAGTGATTCGTGTTTACCCAGGAAACTCATAGTACCAGCGCTGATTTTAGGGTACCATATTACAATAGCGTCCACTGAAAGGGCGACATTTACTCCTCTCAGGGACAAAGCATCAGCAAATGGTTCTATATGTTCTGACGGACTTTGGTTGAACATATGCCAAGCGTAAGGCTTCGGTTACTCTGGAGATCCTTTGTACGTCATTTCTTTGGGTTATGCTTGGGTCAGCACATTTAATCCCCCGACCAGCTGTTGGTAGAGGAAGGTATCATCATAATGAGAGCCTTCTGCTGAAATTAATACAGTAGATTCAGGTGGTATGTTTGAATTTGAGCTAGCAAAAGTAGAGAGTCTCATCTCTACTCCGCTCTGACTTTTCCCTGTTAACATTGATCCTGTTGTATAGGAGGGATCCATCAATTGGGGTACCATCGTCCCATGTGCCTGGGGTGACCACAAGTAAAATAACGTACCCCATAGGACCTACATATGTACTGAATATAAGAGGGCCCACTCGGAAGATTAGGCTGAAGCAAATTGGCATAATTGGACCCACATCAATAGAATGACTGCTGCCAATCAGCATATTTAGGGTTAAAGCGGTAGTTGGCCAGATGTCAATTGGTAGTGATGGAACAAACGTTTGACTGCGGTGAGTACCCTGATGGAACCTGCGCTGACTGGTTAATTCCCCCCAAATGATTAGGGTTGACAACAGCGACTGTGCGACTCTGTTTGGTCTAGGGTGGAGGAAAGGTTACACTAAGCGATGCACAAACTGAATAAGTTTAAGAAGTTGTACGTCATCCTCCAACAACAGGGCCATGACAATGTAAAGTTCAGGGTATGGCTTCACCGCTGAGGCCATTGCAATGCACACATCAACTTCAGATAAAACCCCTGCCCCAATCAGCATGTGAGCTTCCATCATAAATTGCTCAGCAAATGCAATAAGGGTCTCGTTTCGCTAAAACCCAATGGTCAAGAACTTGTCTTTCCGCTGCAACATCTTTGCAGTTCTGCCAAACAACCACAGCACTGTCTCCTTAACTTCTTGGTATGAAAAGTAACTGTCTTAAAGGTAACAAATGACTTGATCAGCACTTCCAACATACAAGGAGGAGAGCAATAGTTTCACCCTCCGCTGATCTGAAGTTCCTTTAATTGCAGACTCAATCATCAAAAGAGTACATAAATATTTCCTTTGCGATCAAATGGCGACAGCTTATCACTGTAAACTGTCTAAACACACCTTGTCTTTTGAGCACAGTATCCAACGTAAGTCTCAGCACCTTATATGCAACAGGCCCAGTGTGTCATGCAGATTTCTTATCAAAGCAACCTGGTTGCGACATAGCTGGTGACCGCATTTTCATTGTATTGTTATTGCTCAATAGCCCCCTGTAGTGAGCACCACTGTTGAATTTTACCAATTATGTATAAATCCGCTGAAGGGTTTTTCGCACAGGGTTACAGCCATTGAACAATTGTAATGGATGATATGACGATTGCCAGTTCCTCGAAACACTTGTAAACAATTAATATATAATAAAATGGGAGCAATTTCCCCCAAAACAGATCTTTATTTAAAATAATAAACTTAGCGGATCTTATTCTAGTCTGCTCCCTCTTTTTTCCTTCTTCTTTTTCTCTACTAAAAACCTCCTCCTTCCAATCCCCTCATTTTTCTGATAACCAGCGACCTCAGTCAATACCAACTCTTTCACTTAATTTATTTGTTTCAAAGTGTTCTCATTGGTTTTGGCTTGTTATTCTTCATTCTTTATTGCCCCGATTCGAGGCAATTCAAATTATCTTGTCAAATGTCATCATCGCCTTATCACCCTATTTTGAAGGCGATTCTATACATCTCATTATAACCCATTATTGCCTCATCCTAAGGTGATAGATAATTATAGCTCTGAAACATCCTCAGCGGATTCTGCCCGTTAAATCTTTGGCAGAATTCCTCCAATGATCCATTGAACATAATTGTGGCTTGTCGTCCAGTCTTATAGATTTGTGACACCTACACTATTAAGGAACCTGCAAGTGGTCAGATTATCAACCAAGTATATGTGAATTTCCTTCAGCCATACAAGCAATAGGAGCCTATCATCTAGTCAAAGGGGGTAATGTTGAGAAACTGATATGACTGGATGATAAGCTATAGTTCTGGAAGATCATAATTTAGAATTGAAGCAAGCCTTGATATTGAGAAATAGATTATTTCAAGGTGAAGTGAATTAATCAAAGCAATTATGGTTCAGCAAATTAAGGGAAACTGCCAAATCCTCAATGTTTTAATGAAACCTTTAGATTATAGTAAATAGGGAATCACTATGAGGAGCATGTTGAATCTGCTGAGGGGTACCAAAGATTAATAGTTGAGCGTAAGAGTGAGAAGAGGGAGGCTTTTTATGAAGAATGAGGATAGTAGGAAGAGTAACAGAAGTAGCCATTAAGTTATTTATTAAATAAATTGGTATCATCAGGGCAATAGCTCCTTATTAAGTACTTTATTATTGTTATTATTGAGGGCCAGCAATCCTCATATTGACCATCCGTTGCTCAGTGGGTTTTTACCTTGTGCAACCAGTTCAGCGGAATCGACCTAATTTGCAATATTTAACACAGGGGATTCACACAGAAAGGAGTTGCAAACTCCTGTGTCATTGTGGTGGTGTCCATCCAACTTTAGAGTGCGGGTAGTGAGATCATCTGGGCAAAGTTTACTCCATTTAGGTGCCTGTGGCACCAGACTTGATAAAGTAAATGCCACTGAGACCATCCTGTGGTCTGAGAAATCTATCCTTGTCATTTCAAAGTGTGAGATCTGGGAGCAAAAATCCAGTGTGGCAAGATTAAATCTATGTGGGACATAGACACCAGCTGCCCATTGTGTAATGGGGACGTGACATGTTGGGTAGTAATGGTGCTTGCTTGGGGATGGTATTGAATAGCCCAAGGTAGCTTTCATAACCCAAAGTTTGATGTGTCCCTGTAGTGGAGTAGGCGCAGGTGTCAAGCGGTTGGTGGTTGGGTTGTCCCAACAGTTTAGGTCGCTGACCACAAAGGATTGGATGGGAGGGGGAGGGAGGCCATGGCTGAGATAAATTCCCCTAAATTTTTCACACAGGTCAGGGTGTAGTTGTTAATTATTGTATGCACTTTGGCGTCCCATGAAAAGGTAATGATGAGCACACATCCATCAAAATGTTTTTGTTTTTTCTAAAAATTAAAATTGTGGTTCACCCATATCAGTACACCACAGTGTGGTGACCAAAAGGCTTGGGATGGGAGGAGCATAGTTGCCCATGCGTCCTTGGCACCTTGTGGACAGTGGGTTTCCTGTATTGCCAGGATGTCCTCAGGTAAATTAGTTTTTAGGAAGCTCAGTTTTTAGCCCAGGGTGGAGAGTCCTTGAGTCTGGTGATGTTCAGCATTCCTATTGTAAAGGATATCCCAATCAATCCTTAGGAATGAGAGTAAGTCCCCTAATGCCCTGCCGCTCCTTGCTGCCATGCAATCTCAGCCTTCTGTTTTTGTATGCAAGTGTTCAATGAGGAAGCATCGCTAGATGTATAGGTATCAGGTTTTAGAACGCTTTAGCCGTGGATTTGTTTCCTTGTTTGACTTTTCACTCTTTGCAATTTGCTGAGTTACTGGGGATTTGTGGTGCATCATCAAATATGTCCAACAATTCTTCCCCAAAAAACTCGCCTAATTCTGGGTTGGAAAATCTACTACACAACTGCATAATACTAATGATAATACATATTTCAAGTTAATGTCTTAAATAGAATAATGATTAATATTAAGATATAAATAAAGTACTTATTAATTTAAATTAGTATTTAAAAGAGTAAAAACTTTTGGTTTAAAAGTAATTAAATTATTAGTTCTCAATAGGATAGGTTGGTGATTCCAAAATTTTTCCATAAGGACTAACAAATTAATTTTATTTTCACATGTGATAGGCCAAAGCCTGCTACATTGTTTTTACACTGAAAATAGCTCAGCAGATATGAAAAGCAAAAGCCCTAAGTCTGGCAAAATCAGTTTTAAGACAAAAACTAGCTATAAATGTACCAAAAACCTGTTAGGAAACCAAGATGGGGGTTCTCTTGGTTTTTAGAAAGCTTATATACTAAGCATTGAGAGATATTTCTGTATATATGAAAGAAAAATTTTGAAGGGCATAAAAGCTCACTTGTGACCATCAGCTAGGATTTTTCTATCTGATAAGCTATCATTTTGCAATTAAGACTTTCAAAATTACAAAATCTATTCAAGGCTTCACAAAGTTTTCATCAGGTAAGTAATCTTTAAAGTCACATAGAATTTAAATACCACAATTAGGCAAAGCTAGATTGTGACAACACAGAGCCCCTCAGAGGCTGGACCCCTGTGTCATAGTTAGTGACATTTTACATGGGGTAGGTGTCAGGAAAATAGCATGTAAGAATTAGACTGGCCTGCCAGCCCAGATGCCAGAGCACCTGAATGATAAACCAGAATGCCACCAGCACTGCTGCTGATTCGATGGATATGAAACTGGTTAGGAATCTCACCAAGAACTGCCAATGAGCCAGAATCTCAAACAGGCACATAATAAAATACCAGATGAGTATGACCGTTAACCCAGAGGGGTGCATGAGGCTCAGCAGAAAAGGCGGTTTTTATTTTTGGCATGAAAATAGAATTTTAGAAGATGATTTTTTAATGGAAAAGTTGGGAAAGAAGAATTAACCAACAATTTTCTCAGTGTGATGCGACTGATTAAATAGTGGATGAAATATAGAGGATCCAAGCCAGGATCAGGTCCCTCAAGTTTAAACTAACTGGCGAATTGTTTGGGAATGGGGACAAATAAGTTAACTGAGAACTGACATTGAAGAATTCAGCAGTGGGCCGAGTCACTATCAGTTTGACCTTGAACATCTGAACTGAGGCTTGGACATGTTTCTGACAGTTGGTGCAACAGCATCTAGCCTGACGAGCAGCGGGAATCCCCCAAGGCCACCCCATGTAGGGGAAGGCCCATTTGGTTGGGAACAGGCTCTGATGTCCAACCCGCCCATGCCTGGTCATTGGGCCTTTCATTTGGTCAGAATTGTTGCTTTGGGCACAATACCTGATTTGTTGCAAGGGAGCTTTAAACCCTCATCAATAGTGTCCGATGCTGTTACCTGCCATTGGGATGATCCCCAATGATTTTGGGAGGAGGGAATTTTCTCAATCGTAGTGTTAACCAAATTGAGACTGTCAGCCGTTCTGGCTGATAGGTCAGTCTTCATTCCTTTTTGACCATTTAAAATTTGAACATTGGCCTGACTGCCACTCTATGTTGTTCCAATTGATTTCATTTTGGCAATCTTGGCGCAGATTTTACTGATTCCCCATAACAGTTCTGCCAAGGTAAGTGTGGGTACTGGAGGAGGGATCTAAAATGGAAGAGCTGTTACCCAGCGCTCATCTACCACGTGGGCGAGATTGCCCTGAGCGACAAGAGGTATAGACATCCTCTTCGGTACCTTTTTTGCTCAAAAATGGGAAAATGGCCTGATCAACGCCCAGGGGACATTCTCCGGGACTACATTACCCTTTCCTTTTTCCAAAGGAAGGGCCCCACCGCTGGGAAACTGCACAAGAGCCACATTCTTGTGCGCTTTGGGTAACTTGCTCGCCATAACTGTCATGACTTTTTGGGGAGGACAGGGAGCATCAGGGTGGGATTTGTGAAATGCATCAACCAATTCCATACAGTTTGCACAATCGCGCGCCTTGACCCAACTGTTCTCATATGCTGGATACCCTTTCCAGGCCACTAGATATTGAACAGACCGTCAGGACTTGTGGGATGCCAGGATATTATCCACCTTGGCTTTTCTCCTCACCCTTGATGGTGATATGTTCAGGTTCCGTGGGAACTGTACCCTTGAAAGGCGACAGCTGGGAAATGTGGAAGATGGGATATTGTTCCCAGTGAGCTGGGAGCTTCAACCAGAATGCACCATTACCCAAGACCCCTTCCACCAAATGGGGGCCCAAACGCTTGCTTGCGAAGTTTGTAGGAAGGAGCCTGAATTTGTAAATGGTGGGTATCAAGCATAACATAAGAGCCCACTGGTATATTGTGACCCAGGAGCCACTTGCAATCTGCAAACTGCTTGTAGTCTTCATTAGCTTTAGTGAGGTATTCCTGCACCAAAAAATGAGTTGACCTAATATGTTCAGCATGATCTGTGACAGTTTGGACCTCAGGCCACAAGCAAGGGCTGACTGAAAATGAAGGATTATAACCCAATGTCGCTTCATAGGGCGAAAACCCCATAGGCGCATGGGTTCCATTGTTGTAAGCAGATTGAGCGAGGGGAAGGTTGTTGGCCCAGGTGTCCTGTGCAGCAGCGGCATAGCAACGCAGGTACTGTTTGAGTGCTTGGTTAACCCGCTCAGTCTGTCCGTCATACTGGGGATTTTATGCTGTGGAATGGCAGGGGGATATTTTCAGGATCGATAGAAGTTTAATCCAAAACTGCGCCATGAACTGGGAACCAAAATCGCTGATAATCTCCTGTGGGAGACCAAACATTGAGAACATGTGGCGGACAAAAAGATGGGTAGGCTCCTCCGACGTAATCACAGAAGTGCAAGGAATAAAGAGGGAAAATTTAGTGAAATGATCCTCCACCACCATCACCACTGTGTACCCATTAGAGCAGGGAAGTTCAATGATAAAATCCACAGACACCGACGTCCATGGACCCTCGGCCTGCTGTAAGGGGTGTAAGAGACCGTTTCTACCAGAGTGGTCTGACTTAGTTCAAGCACAAGTAATGCAATTGTCAATCCAGAATGGAACTTCTTTTGTCAAAACTTCAAAATTGTAGGTTCATTTGATCAAGTCAATGCATTTCTTATTACCAGGATGGCCGACCATGGGGGATCGTGATGTGCACGGAATACCTCAGTTCTGAAGGAGGGAAGAACCCAAACGCGTGACCAAAAATAAATAAGACCCACCTCCAATGAATATAGGGAGTGTTTATGCTTCTGGTGGGATAACTGCTCAACCAACTCCACGCCCTCAGGGCAGGCCATCTGACTGGCTAAGCCCTGAGCAACTAATGGAGCGTCAGGGGCCAGAGTGATGGAGGAAATGACAGGGGGGACAATTGACAGAATTTGGGAAGTAGGAATCATGGTAACGAGATCCACTTCCTCTGGATCCGTGGAACAGTGGGTGGGGCTGCAACTGAAAAAATCAGGAAGCACATTGAACGCACCTTTAATGAATTTGTATTTTAAATTAAAACTGCACAAGTCCCGATAGGTTCAGGCTTACTGATGTGCCAATTTTTGTGGTTTACAAAAGTACAAGAGAGCCTGGTGGTCTGTGCGGACCATTAACTCATGTTGAGCACCCTGTAACAGGTACCGCCAATGAGTTAATGCTCATGCAACAGCTGCCAACTCCTTGTCATAAATGGCCCAAGACTGCTCTGTAGAGGTGAACTTTCGGGAAAAGTAGGCGACCAGGTCTTCCAAGCCATCATGCTCCTGGAGCAACACCACCCCCACTGCTACCAATGAAGCATTGCATGCAACGATATATGGCTTGGTGGGATCGGCATGCTTCAAAATGAGAGGAGACACAAACACCTCTTTAATCAATTCAAACGCCTGTTGGCATTCAGGCGTCCAGCGGAACGGTATGTTTTTCCCTGTAAGGGGGTGGAGTGGGGCGGCAAGCTGTGAAAGGACTGGGGAAATTTTTCAAGAGAATTATGGTTCCCAGAAACTCCATAGTTGTTTTTGGGTAGTTGGGGTTGGACATTCTTGGATAGCATCCAGCTTATTAGGTGGGATTGTGTAACCATCATTTAAGGACGAGGTTCACAAGGAAGGTAACCTCCTCCTTATAGAACTCACACTTTGAAGGCTTGACAAACAAACCTGCAGTATGCAAGGTGACCACCACCGCTTCCAAGTCAGTAGCGTGTTGTTTGGGAGTTGGGGAATGAACCAGAATGTCATCTATATATGCAACTGCACATGTAAACTGGAGGTCACCCAGTACATTGTTGAACATACATTGGAATGAAGTGGGAGCATTCTTTAGCCCAAAGGGCATCACGCAAAATTGGAAAATGCCTCACTTTGGCTGTATCGCTGTTAACCATTCTTTTCCTTTCATTACCTAAATTTGGTTAAAAGCATTGACAAGATCCAGCTTGGAAAACACCTGAGATTTGGAGATTGCTTGGCTTATCATCTATTCTAAAGGCAAGGGGTAGGGATCGGAAACTGTGATTTTATTTAAGTTTCCATAGTCAACACAAGGGCAGAGGGAACCATCAGCTTATTTTAGCGAAGATGATGGGAGACATGACTGGCGAGGTCTCCTTGAACAACCACCATTTTTTCAACATATTGTCCAACCAAGTGTTGAGCGTAACTTCCTCCTCTGCTTTGTGGGAATACAACGGGCAGTTGATATTCACCAACTCCACCGTCGTACAACATCCACAGTCAAATCTAATTTGAGGAGACAGACAAACCGCCTTTTAAGAATCGAAAATGCTTTGATAGCATATTAAACTCTCTGGAAAATTGGATGGTATGCCTGTAGGAGAGACGAGGGACGTGATAGAACTGCGACCTTGAGCTTTCTTAAGAGTTTCAATTAGGGGAAATTCACCCTCCAGTTGATCATTGATGAATGACAGCATGTTAGACTCCAGGTGGATCTTGGCATGTTGCCGGCGCCACCATCCCACTCCTAAGATCACTGGAAACACCAAGTTTGGCATAGCAGAAAAGTGATCACAGAAGTAGAACTGGTGTATTGAAAATGTGACTGGCCGGCGAACTAGGTAGGAGGTGTGGGAGGCTGATGATGCAATCACTGAAGGCCTGCATCTAGGGCAAGTTCCAATTGCTGGGCCAGTTTTACACTCATAAAATTACCCGCGGCTCCAGTGTCCACCAGGGCCTCAAAGGAGACGTGATGGGACCCAACACTAATCTTCATGGGTAATAAGATCAAGTGGATTTCTCTTTATTGGTAGTTGTGGATGAATCCAGTGATACCAAAGAGATGGTGGTGAGGTTATGGGAAACCAATGGGAAAATAGCCGCGGCAACTATGGGGTATGGGATTGAAGTTTTGAATGGGACTGAACTATTGTGGACAGAGAAAAACTTCTTCACAACCTGATGCAGTTGAGTAGGAGGGGCCATTGGTGCGCCAATATCTATGAGAAAGGCGGAAATGGTTAAAAATAATGGTTGGTCAATTATGTCAGGCAAACAGCAAGTAAGAATTAGACTACCCTGTCAGCCCAGATGCTAGAGCACCTGAATGACAAACCAGAATGCCACCAGCACTGCTGCTGATTCGATGAATATGGAACTGGAAAGGAATCTCACCAAGAACTGCCGATGAGCCAGATTCTCATACAGACACATAATAAAATACCAGATGAGTATGACCATTAACCCTGAGGGGTGCATAAGGGTTGGGGGAAAAGGTGGTTTAATTTTGGCATGAAAATAGAATTTTAGGAAAGAATTTTTTAATGGAAACATTAAGAAAGAAAAATTTGACCAACAATTTTCTCAGTGCAATGTGACTGATTAAATAGTGGACAATTTAGAGAGGAACCAAGCTGGGATTGTGTCCCTCAAGCTCAACCTAATTGGCGAATTGTTTGAGAATGGGGAATAGATAAGTTAACTGAGAACTAACATTGAAGAATTTGGCAGTGGCTAAGTTACTATTGGTTCAACCTCAAACGTCCAAACTGAGGTTTAGACACGTTTCTGAAGGTTAATGTGACGGCGTTTAGCCTGATGAGCAGCAGGAATCCCCCAAGGCCACCCCATGTAGGGGAAGGCCCATTTGGTTGGAGAAAGGTTCAGGATGTCCAACCCGCCCATGCCCAGTCGCTGGGCCATTCATTCAGTCAGAATTGTTGCTTTGGGCACAACACCTGATTTTTCAGCAGGGAGCTTCAAACCCTCATTGATGGTGTCTGATGCTGTTACCTGCCCATTGGGGATGATCTCCAACGATTTTGGGAGAGGGGATTATCTTAATTGTAGTATTAACCGTTTTGAGACTGTCAGCCATTCTGTCCAATAGGTCAATCTTCATTCTTTTTGACCATTTAAAATTTGAACAATGTCCTGAATGCCACTCAATGTTGTTCCAATTAATTTCATTTTGGCAAACTCAGCAAAGATTTCACTGATTCCCTGTAACAGGTCTGCTGAGGTAAGTGTGGGTACCGGAGGAGGGATCTGAAGTGGAATAGCTGTTACCCAGCGCTCATCTACCATGTGGGCGAGATCGCCCTGAGTGATGAGAGATACAGTCATCCTCTTTGGTACCTTCTTGCTTGGAAATGGGAAAATGGCCCAATCAATGCCCAGGGGACATTCTCCAGGACTTACATTAGGCCACCCATCCAAGGCCAATAATTTAAAATCACTGTAATCAAGGACAGAACCCTTGAGAGGCACTAGTGATCTCTCAAAGGTCATTGACCAAAAATAGGTTCTTTCTTGCAAGTTAGACCTGAAGCTAATGGCACAAAAATGGCTTAAACTCCAGTTTAAGTGGCTCAAAAATTCTGGAAAATCACCAGATATAAGGTAACTTAAATGACTAAGCTCAGAAAATTTTGATCACATTGAAAAGCAAGAAATTTTCAGCTTAGATAAGTTCTTGCTAGTCAGTTTAATTCTATTGCAAAGCTCCCCCTTTATGTTGGTATCTAAGCTGAGGAATATTTTTGCTCTTAACAGATATTCAGCTGCGTTGAAAAAAGTTTTGAGTGTATCCTGCTTAAGTTTTTTTCTGGTTTAAAGGACTTTTTAGTTATAAGTTTTGTAGTTGAAAACTTATTGCAATGGCCAGCCTTAAATCTGTTTCTAATCTGACCCTTCTGTTGTGCGCAAAACTAGTGCCTATTTCATGGCCTATTCCGCTGACTCTGCCACTTCCTTTTTTGCTGATATCTGCCATAGTCCCAATCCAAACCTACTCATCTCTCAGGAACTTTTCCCCTGATGATCTGGTTTAGTTTGTTGCGCGTTTCAAAATGAAAACTTATGTGGAAACATACTGGAAATAGCCTGGAACTTTGCTTACTTCTGCTTGGCCACTTTGCGCACTTTTTGGAGCTTTTTATTATTGTGTTACCCCCACAACCTCTTGCACTCCATTTTCCTTGACAGTTACTGAGAAGAACTTAAATTTAATTGCGTTTCTTCTCCTATTATGTTGTTAGAATTAGTCCACTATCAGAGTTGCAGCTTATCTGAAGAAGACTGTCCTTTTTGAGAGGGTTTGACAGTGCCCAGTTGATGATACAGAATGCCAGAGGCTCAGATGCTCTTAAACTTTTTAAAAAAGTTTCCTAAGGTCTATTTGAGGGGAAAACCGTATAAAAACATACCAAAGGCCCGTATAACAAGCTAGAAGGCTGCAGTAGTGGCAACATCAGGTCTTACTTGGGCAACCCCCAAGGGTGGGAGAGATAGGGAGGGTGACACCCTTCAAGGTTCGCAGCTGTTTAGTAAAATATTTAAATAGGGTGGATCATTTTATTCTATATTTTGAAATGGATTGCAACTGAAACAGCGCAGATTTTACCCAAAATGGGGCATATCAATTATAAAAAGGTGGTTAGTATCCTCTGCAGCATTTGTGACGGATTTGCAATCCATATTGTGGAGGTAGTCATCCAATATCTCATGGAGAGTGGGTAGTGATGATGGATCCATGGATTGGAATGTCCACTCAATGATTTCCAATAGTATTTTGTACATGGTGGAGTGCATCACTAGAGAATTCAGAAAAAATCAGTGGGGTGGCATGGAGACAGATTCTGTGACAAATGGTTTAACACAAAATTGCTTATTTATTAGGTGAATTCTAAGGAAGGAAAGCTAAAGAATAAACTGGCAACCTACCCTAAGGAGGGTGGTTGTCTACAAAGTGGAGAGGGAAAGAAAACGTGGAATTTTGCGACGAATAAGCCTCTTGATGGACACCCCTATACATCATCTAAGGTTTTATAGTAGAAGTGAGGGGAAGATATTTAGAGGTCTCAAATGGCGTCATAAAAGTTTTGGCTGCCTGTATGGCATATCAAGAAGAAATTGAGTAGAATACTACCAAACACAAATAAATTTCTCCAGATGGGTAATGTAAGGAGAGTGTCTATAGCTCTCCAGTTCCCAGCGAGGTGGTTCACGGTGCATAGCCCCAACGCCAGGGAACTAGTTTTCAGTATTGAGGTGAACAGAGCCCCACAGAGGGTGCTGGAGCAAAAGTAACTTAGGGCGAGGTTGTTTAACGAGGTATAAATTAACAGATATTGAACAAACAACAAGGCTTGGATGGATCCCAAAGTGGAGTGCATATCTAAGCGGTGATCTGGGCTGGAGTGCAAGGGTACCCTAGTCTGGAGGGGGGCCAGGGCGGCCCAGCAGTGCACCATATAAGAGAGTTACATTTGTGAAAATCCAATGGCTAATGTTGCACAAGACCTCATCAAAGAGGTCCACGCACAGGTTTACCCCAAATTAATATAAAGAAAATGTAAACTAAAGATGGGTTTTTATTAAGTAGAAAGTCAACCAACGAGAAATGCTGGTCTCAAGTAAGCATAATTAAGCAAATTTAGGGAAATTGACGATTGATGAAAGTGGTGTTAAGCCCTGGTGCACTAATAAGCGCAGGCTTCCATTGGGCATTGTACTTTATCTGGTATCGACTGAACTCGGGTTATCAAAGGTAAGGCTGAACCAAGCTGCTTTTTTGAAAACCAAATGGGTTTTAGACCCCGTTCACTGAGAAACCAAAGATAACTGTCATTATTTATTGTACAGCTGGTTCATTTTGACACACCTGCTGTAATGCAGGGCCAAACTTCTTACACATCCCCAGGACCAACCTGAGCATATCTCGCCTTAACCCAGCGTTGGTCCAAGGTATGTTTAAGGTTTGGGAGGCCTGACAACTTCACCTATTTGGCCTCCTGATGTGCAGCTTTGTCCTTGCTGTTGGTTTCCATAATTATGTCATCCTCAAGCCAAAACAGTAATTCACTAACACCAGTTCTTCCAAGACCTGTACTATCAAAATTGAAAATTGTACAATCTTTATAGAAAATTTTGTGATCCTTGGGTTTGATTTGTAACTTGAATTATCAAGATGGCCCTAATCTGACATAATATACAAAGTTGGGCTTAAAAGTAAACAGGGTGGGGAGGGGAAATTTCATGGATTTTTTCAGTTACTAGGTCACGCTTGGGGTGGGCCAGAGAGTCATTTTAGAGGCCTAAACTGAAGCACCTCTCTGCACACTCCTTTAATCATTTTTACAAGATCAGAATAGTAAAAGGTGGTGGAAAGGGAGGTTCTTGAGGAGCCAGGGCAATAACCCACCGCTCATCTACTACATGAGCTGGGTCACTGATCCTAATGAGGGTCTACTGGGGGCTTGTACCCTTTCTGCCTCTATGCGAAATTTGTACATGATCCAACTGGAGGGGCTGGTCATCTGGACTTACATTATTCTTCCCATTTGGAACAGGATACATGCTACCTCCTAGGACATGAACAAGGGCATAATCTTTATGCCTTTCCGGAAGATTAATTGCAAGAAAGAGCCATCAGCTTTCAAGGAAGGCGTGTAGCAATAAGATGAGTTGTGTGGAAGGCTTCCATATTTTCTTTACAATTGGCACAATCTCTTTCACTCTCCCAGCTATTTTCATAAAAAACGTAACTCTCCCAAGCCACCAGGTATTGTATTGAGCAACGTGACTTATGGGAAGCTAAGATTTCCTCTACCTCTGCATCCTTGGAGGCTTTTACCATGATAAGTTCAGGTAAGTTGGAATATAATCTTTGAATGGGGACAACAAAAATACATGAAACACATTGTACTTTTTTCCAGTGAGAAAAAATCTTAATAAGGAAGGCACTATTTTTTTTGTTCTTCAACAACTCATAGGCCCAGAGCACCTGCATTCTAACTTATATAAAAAAGCTTTCACGTCCAAGTTGCGCGTGTGTAATATGACAAGGGATCCTTCCTTGAGCTCATGGCCTAAGTGGCAGTTTGTGTCCGCGAATTTCTTAAATCTTTTAATGACTTTGACAGGTGCCCCAAACAAAATTGTAGGTTTATCATATATGATATAAGCGTTACTCTACTTCAGGAACTGTGGATGTGATACAGCTGATAAAATTATTGAGAGGTTACATTTCAAATTGGCTTTAAAAGGAGAAAGTCTGGTGGAGGCATGGTGTCATTGTTGTATACAAACTTTCCTAGGGAAAATCTGATGCCCATGTGTCATGACTTGCAAAGACAAAGGACTGAATTATTGCTCCAGTGTTTGTTTGGCCCTCTTGGTTTCAGCCATCAAATTGAGAGTGATAAGCATTAGACCATCAGGGTTTGATCTGGAGGAGGTTTATAAGGAAACATCAGAATCTGGCGCTGAATTGGGGTCCGCGTTTTCTCACTATCTCCCTGGGAGTCCAAACATAAAGAATACATTTTTCACAAACAGGGCTGCAGTCTCTTCATAAGTGATCCTTGTGTTTTAGGGGATGAAGATTGCAAACTTGGTGAACCATTTGACAACTACCATAATTGCATCATACCCCTTAGAAAGTGGCAACTATACAATAAAATAAAAATACAGCGGGCCTGACTTCTTCTTCCTGTTGTAATGGGTGTAAGAGGCTAACTTTGCCCAATCTATCATATTTGGAAAGTGCACACTACACAATGTGAAGTATATGAGGGATCTCCTTGGAAGTTCTGGTCAGTTATACGTCCTTTTGACTCGTTCCCTACATTTTTTGAGACAGGGTGACCTAAAGTTGGGGGTAATGATGCGCTTCAGATACCTGTCCATGAAGGGCAGAAGGAACCTAAACTCAATCCCTGAAGAAGATCTTTTTATCTTTGAGGCTAAAGGGTTTGTTTATGAGATTTGGATTTCAGATTATCATATAGTGCAATCCTTATGGGGAGGCTAGCTTGGCGGTAAGATTTTGGTTGAGGATGGTTGCGTCTGACAACAAACTTGCAAAGGAAATGTCAGAGGTGCCAGCGTCAAGATTTGGGAGGCAGGGACAACAGTAGTGAGGTCTGGGAACTCGTCTTGGCTATGGTTCAATGCAGGGTTTTTACTAAACATTTCTGACAAGACATTTAAGGCCCCTTTCATAAACTCATACTTAAAGTCAAAAATGCTTAGATCTCTATATGTGAGGACTTGGCAGTGGGCAAGTTTCTAAGGGATTTCTATATTACATTAGGGACTAGTTGCTGGTGCGCAAATAATTTCATGATAAGTCCCTTGGAGGGTGTAGTCCAGTGAGTCAGCGACCAAGACATAGCCGCCAGATTTTTTGTTGAGATCTACCAGTCTCGAACTGTGGCTAAGTATTTCCAGGAAAGTATGCAACCAGATGCTCAACCCCATCATTCTCTTGGAGGAGCACAGCACTCACGACAACTGAAGGTTCATCAAAGGCCAATATAAGAGCTTTGACGTGTTTACATGTCTGAGTATTGCCACTTAAAGTAAAGCCTCTTTTATGGAGTTGAACGCCTTTTGACATTCAGGTGTCCAATTTGAAAGTGGTATTGTTGCCCTTCAGGATATGGAGGTGTGCAAAAGTTGAGCAAGGGCGTGGGAGAATTTTTCAAGGAAAGATAACCATCTCAATAAAGCTAAAAAGTTTTAGTTTGTTTTGGTTTTACAGTATTTAATCTCTTCCAAATTACATGAGGAAACCACCTAACCACCTCTTAAAATAGGCTCTCTAAAGAGGGAATCTCCTCTCAAATGAATTCACATTTAGAGAGCTTCATGAAGAGCCCAGCCCTGTGGATGGTGGCCATTACTGCTTCCAGATCTTTAGCGTGTTGCTCTTGAGTGGGCTAATGAATTAAGATATCATCAATATAAGCAACTGCTCAGGAGAAGTAGAGGTTGCTATAAAAAACATTAATAAGTCATTGGATTTAGCTGTTACAATTTTTAAACTCAAATGTCATTACTCTAAACTTAAAATTCCCCTCTATGTGTGTATGATCGTGAGTCACTCCTTCTTATGTTTGACTTTAACTTTATTAATGGCATTTAATAATCAAGTTTAGAGAAAACCATCGAATTTTCAATTTTTCAGGGCTATAGATTGTTCCAAGGGAAGAGGGTAAGGGTTTGAAACTGTCACATTATTGACATGCCCATAATAATTGTAGGGCTATAATGGTCTATCTGACTTCTAAGCGAAGATAATGACAGAAGCAATAGGGTTTACTTATTAATAATCTAACCCTTTTCCAGCATTCATCCAGCCATACATTTAATGCTTTATCTTATTTCGCTGTGTGAGGATATAATGGGCATTCTATTTTTGACAAGTTAAACCGTCAGCTGAAACGCCAGGTCATACTGTGATTGAGGTGGGAGTCTGATAACTAGGATAATATTAGATACATCTTTGTACGAGGCAAGAAATGAAGGGAAATTTGGGGTAAGATTCATGGGAGAGGAGAAGGAGGTATGGTAGAATTCAATAAGGTCTCAGGAGGAAATTATGGATTAGTGCAAATTTACCATTAAACTCATTAATGATGTAGAGAGGGAATTACTTTCCAACTTAATATCACTTGTTGATGACGCCACTAACCTACACATAGCATTACTAGATATAAAAAAATCAGCATTATCTGAAAATAACTGCAGACGCAGAACTATGAACTTTTTTATTGTATAATGCACAACGTGACATTTAATAGGTTGAAAGGAAGCGCCCAATATTGTAGGGACTACATCATTATACAGGTCTAGTGCTTATGCAATTCTAATGTCCATAAAATTGCTAGTCACCCCTGTATCCAGGAGCACTTGTACAGTCATCTTTCCTGTCCCAGAAGAGAAAGTAATTAAAAATGTAATAAGCCTGATTCCATTGGTGATAGATGAGAGCGAAAGGGCCGAGGAAGAAGGAGCCAAGGTGAGAAGCGGCTTCTTGATAGCTAACCAACCATGCTTATTTCTTTTAAGAACATTGGTTTACTTTACCCTATTAGATGACCAGGTAGTATTCAGGGTTAAACTCCAATGTTTCTCTACAAGGGAGAAGGGATCAAGATTTTAAATAGATGGGGATTTTTAACAACTTACCAGGCGACTTACTCACCCAATCCAGACAGAAGGGTGTAGAGAGCCAAAAATTGATGTCCAGTTTATCATGTCATGGTATAAGCTGACTGAAAGAAAACTGACTATTAGATTTGAAATAATAATCTAGTCAAGTTTCCCGCTCCCAAATTTCACCTTGATAAATCACTATTGGCCTTTTCAATAGAAACCTGACACAGAAAGCACTAATGTGAAATCTGTTTAGGAAACATAGCGCACACAGTAACTAATGGAGATGCATCATAAATTAGCACCTTTGCTTACCAAATCACAAAAGGCGCGACTCTGATCAATGAAGTTATAAATACATCGTCAATGAAGAACAATGAAGGCATCAACTAGTCAATTGATTCTAAGGAGTTGAAAGTTCTAGATTTAATGACCTATTGAGGTTCTTTTCAGCATTGTGTCCCCACTCGGCTTAAAATCAAATCCCTCAAACTAAAAAAGTAGTCTATTTACCCCATATTTTGTCTTCATTAACCACTCCGCTAGTTTTACAGCTTCAAGTCTCATTTAAAGCCTTGGTTTACAGTCAAGAGAACTGATAAGCTGACCTAAGTGGTGCCCACTATGGGGTCCCTAAAAGCTGTACAGTGAAAAGTTCTATCACATAGAATAGTGAATAATGGCAAACAAGAAGGCAGATCTGCTTAATGTTCAAGAAACGTAACTAAATGGATCAACACATCTCAGTATGGAGAAACTATTCTACAAAACTGAAAGCATAGAATACTAGTCCACCTTTTTAATTCACTCTACCCTCCGTTGATTAACATCAGTATCAACTCCAATATGATATCCTCAATGAAATTATTCAGCAATTACTGAAAGGTATATACTCTGAGGGTGGCCTCTCTAGTCCTTCCTGAGCCTACTATGTGCCTTCCACAGTGAAATTTTTTATACCTTGGCTCTGCTACCCTCATGGGAACTGGCTTTGGGAACTGAACGCTATCTCTGAACTTTTGCCATCCAGCTATACAATACATCCTACAAAACAGTTGGCTACATCATGAATTATCTTAACAGTTAGGACTCACATAAATCCTGCACCCAAATATTGTCATTTTCTATAATGCTGCCTCCTACTTTGTTTACTAAAACTGAAAACCATATTAGCTAAAAGTTGGTTTATTAATTAGGTTCACAACCAACTTGCTATATTTTATACCTAAATTTTTGGGTTACCTTAAGGACAATCTTAATCAAAAAATGTACAACCTATTTGGTTTACATGGAGCCAATGCTAGAATTAAATATGGACATCGTCCAGTTAATCAAACAACATCTCCAGTAGTTAGCATCCCACTTTAGTGCCCCAGAATTGAAGTGCCTTAGGAGTTAAGAGGACCAGAAGGGCCAGAAGATGCTAGAGTGACAGAAGGGCCCATAGGCCACATCAACCCTCAAGGGCCATCCAGTTCTTTGGTACCAACTCCAGATAATCCTAACTCCTGGAAATAAGACGTCTCTATGGTGCTCACAACTTTAGGAGATAAAATAAGTAATGTAGCCTAAGGATGCAATCACTGATCTACGGGGCCCATTAGATACCAGAGTTTTTATTACAAATGTTCTGTCATAAGAGATGGATAATTTCAGCGTGTTCTCCAAACTCATTGGCATCTGCATCACTCAACTTAGCAATTCTGCCAAAGTTTCAAAACTCGCTTAGTGAATTTGAAAATCAGCTCTCCTCCAAAATATAAAATTCAAGCTCTAGATGAGCAAGTTTCCCCAAGGATTCCAATACCTCTATAATATACCACTGGGATGAAGTTCAGGAGCACCAAGAAGGATTGAGATGGCGATTGGACCAACAGACCCCTCATGCTATTCAGAAACTGAAATTATCAAAAATTCCTCAGTCCCTGCCATTAATACCCTTTTTCAATCCTATTGTGACCAACTTTAAGCTTAATATCAAGGAGAGGTATATTCTGAGAAAGAAATTTATCATATACTTTCAGAATGCTTATGAGAGCTCAATGAAGGAAACCACTGACCGTCAGAAGGTTAAGCACGTCCACCCATGTCTGAATAGCATGGCTCATGAATTATGACTCTTAATTTGAAGAAACGTCACACTTGGGAACTAAGTCTGATACGCTCTAATTCAATACTTTGGAAGCAACCAGACCTTAGTCAATCATAATCAGGGATTCCTGTTTATTTGTTTAAACAAAGGAGAAAGTCTTTTGGAATTTACAACCGATTCTATGCCCAAGCATACCCCTTGGTTACCATTAATTGTATTACACTGGCAACACCATTACTGCTGTAATCTCTGCGTTTGGATTTTGTCTTGAGGTCCAACTACATATGATTGGATGAAATAGTAACTTCACATATATTTAAGGAATTAAGAAAGCTTAAAAAAATTTCTGTGTCTACCTTGAGCTCTAAAAACTTTACTTCTACATCTCCCAGCCATCATCAAGTCCATGTTGTTGAGAACAAGAAAAATCCCAAATTCTTGGTTCACTTACTTTAACGAGTTCTGTCAAAAATGTTAATTTATGTTGGAAGAGAATTGCTTAGGAGGCTGGAAATGGGCAGTTATCATGAATGACAAGGCACTTCATGCTGAAATCCCTTTACCGCCTTAAAAGCCTTTAGTGACCTCTAATGAGTCTGATGTTGCTGTTTTAAGGATCTTGGATCCAGCTATTAAGCTGGATAGGGTCATTCACCCCTTTAGAACCAAAAAAGGTTCAAACCCTAGGGCCCTGCCTCTCACCCAAATCTATAACCTGGGGCATACCCTGGATGAGATTTAAGTGGCTGCTGCCCCTCCCTAATTGCCACATGATTCTCCCACACTTCTCTCAATTCAAACCCATCTTAGTGTCAAAATCTGCAAGCTTTTATTTAGACAAATATAAACAACTTGAAGACTTTAGGACTACCCAGAAACCCCACAACACAATCCCCATTATACGCCCTTACTGGTATTTCAACAAGAAGTCAATCTGAATGGGGTAAACTTACCCAGGTTGCAAAGTTCAAGAAAAAAGTCAAAAATAAAGGGTCAAAAATGGGGATCAAACCTGACATTTTATTCTGAAATCAAAAATGCAAAGTTGGACATTTAAAAGTCGGGAAATCATTCAAGGATAGCTTGTAAATCTTTGGGACCATCTAGTACTAAAAAAAAGATAGCTTGTAAATCTTGGTTTTACTATCAAAGCAAAATCAGGGGGATCAAACCCATTAATTAATGATTTTGAAAATGGATAGCATTTCCCCCTATTGTAATTCAGCTTTGTAGCTTTTCTGAACCTTTCCCAAATATAACCCAGCACCCTGCTAATAGAGGGTGTTGAGTTATCTCATTTTCTTATTTTACATATTAGTTTTATTAAATTTAGTATTTAAAAAAATGTCTAAAATTGTCAGTTTTATATATTAAACGACCTTTGAGATAATTCTATGGGTTATGGCCTGTTCAACTTCTCTTACAACGCGCCTACCCAGAGTTCCGTGAAGCCCACAGTGCCTTAAGGACCTTGGCTCGCCTTGTGGGTCTTGGCATACTCAAAAAGGAAGCCAGGTTTTTTTATTGCATGCTGGGTTCCTAACAGTTGTGCCCAGGGGGATAATTGGTGCCCATTCATAATAAAGAACACATTACTGCTTACTCTTCTTCTAATGAATCTCCTATATATTTTACTCTGCCCCTTAATTTTTAAGTTTAGTCACATGAGTCACTTTGAGTTCATGAGATTCTTGTCCACGCTATGGTTAACAGTGTTACCCACGTGAATGTCATTTTGTCTAAGTTAAAAATGCATCAATATAAAACTTTTCTCTCTCGTTGCAATCACTAATTGCAACAAGTTCGATTCAAGACTAGGTAAGTTTAATAATTTCTTCAAGGAGATTAGTGTGCACCCAATGTTAGGTAGCAGTTGGGCTAGCAAAGTAAAGGGCACAGGAGTGGGCTTTGCACCATCCAATGTTTGTAAATGCCCCAGCTACACCAGCAGCCTCAATAAAATCAAAAAACCAGCAGTTAGTATTTCTACAGAGATTTTGGCCTGGAAAGCAAAATGTAACCAGTTCATCAATACTCCGAATTCCCAGCTCCTGTTATCAGTGGAGCATGGGGTGCGAGTTTTACTGGATATTTTTCAAACAGCTCTTTAAAAATTTTTATTGGAGATGTGCACAACTATTTCCCAGCTTCAATATATGTAGCACCGCACTCCATATCCCGCAGTTGGTTGGATCTTGGGATCAAAAATAAAACAGCAGTGGATGAAGCTGCACAGATGCGTGTGGTGGTAGACCTCACAGACAGTCAATGGGTGGTCAAGACAAAGTGCACTTGTTGGACCAAATCAAACTAAATTTATATTAAGATTGACTTCCTCACCACAACTATTAAGCGCACAGTGCTAGAGCACCACCTATTGGCTGGGCTTAAGGCATATGGGGAAATTCACTCATTTGAAATGCAATGCTTTATACTCATGCTAGATCTGTGAACGGGCAAAACAATTTCCGTGATCACTCTGTCCACAGGAATTGCAGAAGATTTGACCCAAATCCCCCACAGTGCAGATGTGTTCATTGACAGGCTGAAATCCCGCCCGTTCCACATCAGTGGATTGCGCACCCCCAATCTGCACCTTTTGTCATGCTTTAGGCCAAAAAGCCCACACCTGCTCCACCAAGAAGGGCATTACACAAAACGAAATTTCTCCCTGATGTAATGGGCAGTGCAGAAGCCTATTATGAACTGGCTATAGATACTGCACCGCCTTCCATGGGGCGTGCAAAGGTGTTACATTTAGGTCAAACCTGTGTCCCCGCAGGAGCATAAGAAGGACAAGCAGGCCCACAGAGCAGCAGCCAAGGAAGTGGCCACGGCTGCGTCTGTGATCCCACCTGCCCAGACCCAGGATGACATTGAGTCATTCGCTGCTGAAGCAGCTCTCAAATTCATCCACCAAACTGATTGGGCCAACCAGCCTGATGACCTGATAGTTGATTAAGATCTACACAAGCCTTGTTACCAAGCTTTGATCAAAACTGATTCTACCACCATTTACCTCCCAAATTTTTGTCAACCTGTGATGAAGCACCGCGGGAGCACAGCAATGTGAAGACTTGAACAAAATTAGCAAAAAGAACACCAAAACTGCAACTACATCCAAAGCGTCAGAGTCCCTTAAGCCCACATAAACAGAAAAAAATGTACAATATGTGGGGTAATGCTGCTACTGTTGAGAAAGTGGCAAGGAAGGCCAAGGGGGCCCTTCCCATTGCACCTAAGGTATGATGGGGGAGCCTTCACAATAGGGATGTTGAACATCACTAGACTCAAGGCCTCGCCATCCTGGGCTAGGAAACAGAGTTTTTTATAATAATTTACCTGTGTACATCTTAGCAATTTAGGAAACCCACTGTCCATACGGTGCTGAGGACACATGGGCAACCATGCTCCTCCCCTCCCTTTCCTTTTGGTCGCTGCACTGTGGGGTGCTTATATGTGTGACCCATTATTTTAAATTTTTTTTTAATAATTCATACCTCGATGGCTGTGTGCTTGTTGTGTCCTTTTGTGGGATGATGAAGTGCACAATATCATTAATATTTATGCCCTGACCTGTGCGTGAGCTTGCTGGGAATTCATTTTGACTATTACTTCCCCTCGCTTCCCCCTGACTCATTTGTGTTGGGCAATATGAACTGCTGGGCCAACCCAGCCACCAACTGCTGGCCTTTGGTACCTGCCCCCGCAGGGGCATGTAGAACTTCACATTCTAAAAGCCACTTTGGGGATGTTTGATACCCTACATAAACATGCACCGCTGCTCCCCAACATGTCTCATCCCCATGTGCACAACAGTCAGCTGAGGTTAATGTCCCGCAATGACCGTACTATTGCCCCGTCGAACTTTTGGTCTCAGGTTGCATACTTTATGATGACAAAAATCAATTTCTCTGACCACAGGTTGGTGTCGATTTCCTTCTCTTTGTCACATCCAGTGGCACAGGTGCTGAAGTGGTGAAAATTTCGCCCAGCTGAGATCACGCCGCCAAGGTTTTCCTCATGAGTGAACACTGAAACCTCAGCACCAGAGTTCACCACACGGTTCTGTGCGGACCCACTTTCAACCTGGTCAAAGTTCAAAGTGACCACCATCCACTAGACATGCCACATCTCATCATGTCACTCTCAGGCTGCCTTGACAGTCATTTTGCGTACGTTTGCAGAAGTGGATCACCTGGAATCTAATGTCCCTGCTGCAGGCTACAGCCTGGCTTGGGGTCACAAGTGGGCAGAGGTTTACGCTCACCTCAACACACTGTAAGGCAACACAAACATCGCATTTGTGTAAAGTAAAAAGCAAAAAATATAATGGCAGGTGACACATGCTCCGCCTACTTTTTCTGAAAATTCTTTGCACCACAACAGAGCTCGATTTGCACACAGGTGATGCGGCCAGACCACTCCATCCCAGAAACTCTGGGCAAAGTGGCAATTGTAACTCGTTATTACTACTCTGAATTGTATCACTCTGATCCAGTTGAATCAGTTAAAGTTGTTGGATTTCTCAAAAGTGCACATATCTGCACCATTTCCCATTATCCGGAGTTGATGAATTTAATTTCTTGGGATGAACTCTGGTATGTCATTCATGATGCACTGTACAGGAATTGCTGGGTCCAGATGGGATTCCTTATGAGTTCTACAAGAAATATTTTAATTATTTCTCCTCTTTGGTGCTTGCCTCAATAAATCAGTGTTTGCTAGAATCTCGCCTCCTTCCTAGGGGCCAGAAAGGCTTTCACAATAACGCTGTATAAAAAAGGGAATAAGTTGGACTTGGCAAACTGGCGCCCCATAGCACTTACTAACACAGATACTAAATTTTCTACCAAAATCATGGCCAACCGCTAGGGGAAGTTGCCTCAGATCTCATTTCATCTGAGCAATTTAGTTTCATACCCAAGCGATCTATATGGGACAACATACATACTCTAGCCAACGTTTTCCAATCCACGGCTACTGGGGCACTTGTCTTTTTAGACCAGCAGAAGGCTTATGATATAGTCAACTGGGATTACCTCAAAGCCTGCCTCCACAAGTTCCATCTCCCTCATCAGTTCATTAATTGGGTGATGTTGCTTACGGAATCCGCTACAATGGCTGTGCGTGCCCTGGCTTCCTCACTAATGTAGTTTACCCTAAAGAGGACTCCACCAAGGGGACCCTTTGAGCCCACTATTATATAACTTCAGCCTTGAACCACTTTAGCGCAATGTGAATGTCCGCCTTAATAGTGTCCATGTGCAAGGTCAAGCATCAGTCAAGATATTGGCGTTTACTGATGATTGTGTGGTTGAGGTGTCTAACAACCACGATGCACGTGAACTTGAGGCTACTATCCAGGCTTACTCCAGGGTAAGTAACGCTTCACTTAACGCCTTCAAAACAGAAATCGTTCTCCTTGGTCAGTTCCAACTCCGCTGGTAATCAGCACCCCGTTTTATACTTGATTCAGCAGCTAGCTCAAGGGCTTGCTTGCTCCGACCACCCCATACAGCCCCGCTTATGTTCCCTTTTGTGCCAAGACCCCTGCTGGCCTGGTACGCCATTTAGTTGTGTTTCTGGAGGCGGGAGGGTACGCCTCGTCAGTGATGGAGAACTAAATACTGGACAACGTCACAAAACGCATCGCCTCCCTCAGAGCCCACCAAACTTTCATTACAGGCAGAGTTGTGCTGGCTAACTCTATGCTCCTATCTAAAGTTTGGTTTGTGGCCCATGCTATCGCCTTTTCCACATCTTTCTTCACCTCGTTATATGCCCTCCTGAAAGGGTGGCTTTGGTTAGGCCGCCCACCGCTAGTGCTCCTGGATGTCTTGTTTGGCCCTCGCCATAGTGGTGGTATGGCCTGCTCAACTTCGAGGCCCATGCCACCAAAATACTTGGCACCTGGATCGCTGCAGTCACAAACCACACACTTCAAGCCCAACCCTGGTCACGCGCGGTCTGCTCCAATTTCTCCCGCGCCCTGAGCCACAGCAATCCTACCAACCCCCATTCTCTGTTAAACTAACTTGCCTCATATCCCTCTGCTGCGGGACTGTATGGGATGTCGCCCCACTTAAAATGAATTATCCTCTCCATGCGGAGCGCTGAGTAAAGAATTTGCATCAGTGGGCACACCACCCAGAGGGGTCGCCCTACTCCCCGCTTCACACAGGAAGTACAAGGCCAAGCAGTTCTGAACAGTTTGATACCGAGGAGGTACCCTATCAAGGCCAGAGTGGATTATCTGGACATGTTGGAAATCCCCTACTCCCTAGAAACCCTGAAAGCCATATGGAAGTACACCCATCACCCTCTTTTGCAGCCGCATGTTTGTTCTCATGTGTGACGCTGCTTGAAATGAGTATACCATACTTCCAAGCAATCCAACGCATCACACTCCTAATCTGTTGTGTGTGACCAATATGGGACTTTGGTCCACCGTCTGGAAGAGTGCCCTCCGTCAAAAGCGATCTGGCATGAGGTTCAACGTCTCTTTTGACCGGAGCTAACACAGCCCTTCATCCTATCTAAGGAAATCTTCGCCTTGTCCTTGAATTCTCCTATACAACTTTCCCTCCAAGCCTTAGTGGTTGCAATTGCAATATGGACTATCCACATGTTGTCTTGGATGTCATTTCAGGATCTACTCCCACCCTCCAGGAAGCTGTACGCCAATTCCAGTTGCACCACCTGGACCACTTTCAAGCATGGTTGTTTGGGTACCTTCCATCCTGTCAACAACAGTTGGTCTCATCCTGGTTTTCGGTTTGGTTCATCACTTCAGACCCTTTCCTTCATACGTGCTCAATAGTGGCGCAAGCCACTACTAACGATACTCCACTACCTTTATTTTGGCTTTCTCACTGGCAACAGACGACAGCGTTAGCTTCTCTGGGGTACCTATTAATTATATTAATTCTTTTTAATTTTCATTTTGGAAGTGTCCATCCCTTGATCTGCCTTCCCCAAATAAAATTAAAAAAATGCAGCAATGTAGCTTCTGAATTACCTCACTAAATGTAGTATTTCACAGCTGACCTTCAATGCACTCAATCAATTGGGGTTTACTACTTGCTACCCATTCACTTTTTGGATATTTGACATTAAATACCTGGCCATTGCATTAGATACCCTAGTTGCGACCTCCTCCTTGGAGCCCAGTTTCTCTGTAACTATTCTGCCAGCTCGCTGAGGCCAACATTATGAAGAATTTTTATTCTCTTAGGAAATTGTATTCCATTTTCTTTTAAGACCTCTCGTGATGCCAAGGCAGAGGCCAAAGTTTGGGTCTGCCTGTTGGAAAGTGAAAGTTAGATTAATAGAATCAAATATCCTTTGAGGGGTTCTTAAGTATGAAAACTCCCTCCCACAGTAGATGGCCAAGAGCATGCCTATTTATTTGTCAAGGTGAATAATATACCACTAAAGTCATAGGTCATTGTTGACACAAGAGTACATATTAATATTCCTTCAGGCATTTACTAGAAATACAAGATTTGGATAAACCATCGGGTATATAAATTATGAACTGCCTAAGAACTTTAGATCCATCTTACTCTGAATCCATATTAGTGTTGTTGGCCAATCTCACTGACAAGTCTATGACAGTGTGGACAAATACTCCAACCGCTTATGTTTGCTAGCTTCCTGTAGAAGCCATTGATGATGTACTTAACTTTGGAATCCTACGGAATTTTAGGCTAAAATCGCCCCTGTTAGTAGCTCTAGTTGATACGTCTATTGCGAGAAATCTAATCAGTGAGCAATGGAGCTGAGTTGAGCTATTTATGGAAGAATATTCCGACCCTTTCTCAACTTTTACCTATTAATAGGGAAAAATAAATGGCGTTTTACATCATGTTAAGTATGGGGTTGCTCACCTAAGCTGATCCCATCTTTACAAAAAAGGTAAGGTCATAGAAAGCTCAGGTGGCCGTTAAGCTTATATAGCTACCTGAAATTGGTTAATAGTGACTTCCCATAGCCCTTTAGCCTACCCTCTCTTGTTAATTCAGAAAAATGAGTTAGCCATTGCATAATGATGGACAATAAAGGCTTAATTCTATTACTTATAAGAAAAGTTATCCTCTGCACCAGATTGATGACTCGCTCTGCTTGCTTTCTGGATCTCAATAATTTTCTGATATAGATCTCACTAGTGGATACTGGCAAGTAGAGCTGGCACTTGAAAATCGATCAAGTTTCTGCGCATAGCCAATAAATGCTATTTGAGACAACAAGGATGTCTCAGGACTTTTTGCAATGATCTTGCCATCTTCCAACGCTCCATGGATGGGATCCTGGAGATTTCGAGATATACTGTGTCCTTGTATGCCTCAATAATATTACTGTATTCTCTAAAACTTTTAATTAAAATATGGAACATCTCAGTAAGTCTTCAATAAAATTAGAAAGGCAGCCATAAAGCTCAAGTCTTTTAAGTGCTCTTTTTTGATCTAAAATGGAATTTCTTGAACATAAAGTTTCAAAGCATGGAATCCAGACCAACCTGGATAAGGTCGCTACTATTAAGAAGATATTACCATCAGAGCTTCAAGGATATTCAAGTTTTTTTGGGAAACGTGAGCTTTTATCGTCAGTTTAATCCTTAGTTTGCCAAGCTTGACGAACCCCTTGTCTATCTCCTATATATAATGACCCTTTCAAGTGGTGGTCTGAACAAAAAAATGCTTTTGATATTCTGAGGATCTCCCTTTTTATTAAACCCATTTTAGTTCATCCATATATGACAAACATTCTTGCTATTTACAGATTATAGTGATGTAGCAAGAGGTGCAATACTAGATCAATACAATGAAGATCAAGTCAACCATCCACTAGCTTACTTTAGAACTTCCCTGAGTAGGAGTGAACGAAATTATAGTGTTACTGAGCATGAGTGCCTGACTGTTTTATTTACAATTAAGCATTTCTGGCCATATCTATATGTAAACCACTTTATACCTATCACAAACCACGCCTAACTCCAATTGTAGGTCTGATGGAGCAAACCTTATGTCTTGATCGGGTAAAATACCAATTTTGATACAAAGAAGGGGACTAAACAGATGACTGTCCCTCTCATCACCTTAAGCAATTTAGCTCATGTGGTAGATGTGAGGTAGTTGAAGGCTTATCACATAAAAATCGCGCTTCTTCCTCCTCTGCTCACCACCCAGGATCTGGTTTAAAATTTTGGGAGGTGTTTCAGGAGATGGTAATGGAAAGAAGCCATATCCAGCTAAAGGTTCATAGTGATCTTGCCCAACAAAAGGCACTCTCCACCAGTTCTGGTTCTATTAGTTAAAGTAAATAGAAAACTGGTGAAGATAAATCATTTAATTCACTCTTGGGCTCATAAATCCTCATCCGCCATTAAACACCATTTCAGGCAAAGTTGAGCATGTCCCTGACAAGTAAAAATGTGATAAACACCTTTAGATACACAATGGGGCGCCCATAAATGGCCTAGCCATGGGTGCAAGCTACTATCCACTTGTAGATTCATAGTCATCACTCCAAGCGTAATTGTATTGGAATAAAAGTTAAACCCTAAATTGTTACTAATCCTGATTTAGATCTGACCTTCACAGCCAGATTATTATTAATCTGGCTGTGAAGGTCAGATCTAAATCAGGATTAAAAACAATTTAGGGTTTAACTTTTGTGACCAAATCGACTGATATTCCTGACAGAAATGCTTCTGTTTCCCTTTCCCTATGCAGTTAGCTTATAAGGTAGCGGACCCAACTGGTATATTGTCACTCCATTTTTCCCTTCTACTCCTTAATTTAAATAAAAAAATCCATTTATTTGTAAAGTCAAGGAGTTCGCTGGGCATTTAGTGGCTATAAAATCCAAATTTAAGATTTCCTGACTAGTGTATATGGTTGCCTTATTCCCCCTGTTCCTAAAATATGGATGGTTGTACTAGAGGTATTCTGGTTGTTTCTTTGGGTGGTAACTCACCCTGAGTGCCAGCGCAGTCTTATTATCATCATAATCCATGACTTAATGGAGTGACCCAAATTCCTGTTCTTCTCCACCCTCCTCTATAATTGGAGTGCTGTTTTGGGTTTATTTTATGAATGGAAGGTCCAACCTTTGGTTAAAGTGGTGTTTGTTGGAAGGATGGCTGTTTCTTGGATCACGTTTTTAAGCCACGGTTGATGAATATCACTTGACCCAAAAAATGGGAGATATACATCCATATCAAGTGTAAGAAGGCTCAGTTTGTCACTCACCCCATCTCTTACCATCTTAGATGGGTCACAAGTATGAATGTTTTGTTTGTCTCTGATACCACTTCTCTTTCCCCCAGTCCCATAGTTATGTCTTTTGGTGGTTGAACCCCTGCTGATAACTCTGACATCATTGAGGAGATGATTTTTCAGATCCTTTGGTGGGCCAGTTGCTGTTAGTACTGGTGGAAGTAAAGGTTTTTTATGTGGCCTGAACCATGGTTTCCTTTCTCAAGGACAGTCAGGCGGATAGTCCAGTGATTACAACTTCCTCACCAGCTATGTCTTGTAAAAATGCTAATAAACAAGATTGTCAGAAAATCGTTTTTCTGAACAGTGGCCTCCGCTAGTGTTCCAGGCCAACCAGTACTGAGACTGGCTGACCCTTGCTGTTTCGCCTTCATAGGCGTACCAACACACTAAAAGTCCACATACAACCCACCAACCCAGCAGACCAACAACTTCGCTATAAACACATGGTCCCTCTTGGGTGTGCCTCAGCAAGTCCATCCCCCATCCTAGGTGGCTATAGTACTCCTGCACTTTACCACCCTCAAGGCTGATAGCCTTCAGCACATCATTGTCAGTGGCTGGTTGGCCAGGTTCCCATTGGTTTCTCATAGGGCTGAGGTATGTGAGCTGGCAGCGTCGGCCACTCCAGGCGCTTCACCCCACACTTACTTTAGTGATCTCCAGTCTCAACCCTATCCACTTTAGTGGATCTTGCTACTTCAAATAAGTAAAAAAGTAGGCGAAAGGAGATCCTTACCTGGAGGGAGGAAGAATATTTATACTCTAGGCTACTGAACCTATGAAAACCCCTCGGCCATCTAAGCCAGTACCTCAATTAATTGCAGTCATCCATGGTAGCAATTCTCCCCCATTCAGCTCATCCCAATTACTATATATTAGATCAACTCATCCTTGGTGCAAGTTGCCAGTCAGCCATATATAAATTACTATTATAATAAATACTTCAAGCATCCTTAGCATAAGTCACTGGCACTCTGATTTGGGTCGAAAAATAATAGTTGGACAATTGATAACAAATATGTCAGCTTTCCACCGGAAAATCCCACAATCAGCCTAGTATGGCAGTTGGCATCAAGCTAAGATTCCACCAAACTTGAATTTGAGGCATCCAAAATCATTGTCAGATGGTTGACAAAAAATACGTCAGCTTTCCACCAGAAAGTCCCACAACCACCCACGATTTGCAGTCAGCGTCAAACTAGGAATCCGCCAAACCTAAATGATTAATATATTTATCCAACCAAGGCAAGTTGACCAGGGGACAGACAATACCGAGCTCATAGGAGCAAAATTTATACTAGACTAAAATTTAATGAACAGAAAGAGATGAATTTATCAATCAAGCAAAAAAGAAAAATTAAAAATTAAAATGATCCAACCATGTGGAGGTGGTAAACTGCTATGCGTCCATGGTTGGGGGTGAATGGGGATTGGGAGGTCCATATTTCTCTCTGTGTCAGGCAGTGTATGGCAAAGCACTGGGAGAACGAGCATAAGTGCATCCTCAAAATGGGGTTTGAGGTAGTAGAGTGGGGATTGCAGCTTAGATTTTTCTATGAGGAGGGTAGTGATATATTTGGATAGGGCTTTCTAAACCTTAAGGCGAACTTTGGGAAGGGTGACAATGTTGTTGCCAGTAATGCGGGTCTTGGGGCAAAATTTTGTGACCATCACAACTTTTTGTATTGCTTTGTTGGCCGATTTGGCAGATTTGGTGGAATTGGAGGAATTCTTTTTTATGAACTTGTTGCATAGGGGAAGGACAAGGGTAGGTACCCCTTGACCAAGAATGTGACTGATTTCACTATGGCCTTTTGGAGGGGGTGACAATCAAGGGAGGTAACAACCTCTTTAGTGAGTTGGTGGTCACTTCGGAAATCATTGGCATCAGAGCATAGAGCATAGTATCAAGTTGGAAATTGAGCTGCATATTTTGTGTTTAGGTATATTTTAAGGCCTGGGGCCTTAACCGAGTAATGTAGGATTTCCCAAATCATCAACCTCCTCCAAATAATCCCGTGGATTTTGGTTAAAAATGATAATGTCAAGAGAGTTTCTATAACTCTCCAGTTCTCATCTTGCGGTGCACGAAGCACTGGACCAAAGCAAGGGAACTCGTTGTCAAAGTGAACATAAAAATAGCCCAGCAGGGGGAGCTGGAGCTAAGAAGACATAGGGCGAGGGTGTTATGCACTGTGAAAGTAATAATAACTCGAGCAATCTTCAGAACATGACCATGTCCCAGAGGGCTGTTACTAACCAAGTTTGGTACAGGGGTAGCGTGCACTGATGACAAGGTTTGGAGAGAACCTGGTTTGATCAGCGGTGTACTTGAGGCTGTGATGATTTCAAATAAAATAAAATTATCTATCACATTGCAAGACCTCCTTGAGAAGGTCTGTATATAGGTGCACCTAAGTCAACATATATAAAAAATGTAAAACGACTATGGGGTTTATTGGGGAAGATGAACAACAAGAAATGTTGGTCTCGAGTAATCATAATTAAGCCAACTTGGGGAATTTTGGATCAGCGGAAGTGGTATCAAGCCTTGGTGCACCAATAGGTGCACAATTCCGTCTGAAAGGGTAACATATCTCAAAATCAACTTTACTTGAGTAATCAACTGAAGTTAAACCTGACCCAAGATTGCACTTTCTTAAAAAGAAAGGGTTTTAAACTCCCATTCACTGATCAACTAAATCAAGCCATGTTATTTAAAATAAAACTCATTTGCTTTAATGAGTGTGCCAAAATAGGGGGCTGGGCTTTAGGCACCTCACTTGTACCAACCTGGGAGTACCTAGCCTGTACCCAGCGTTGATCCAAGGTGTGCTTGAGATCAAGAAGGGCCTGAAGTTTCATCTTCTGGACCTCTTGCCCCCCATCCTTGTCCCTGCTGTTGGTACCTCTATAAGGTCATGTAAACATGACATTACCCTCTCCTCCCAATGTGGATCAACCCCCTCCAGGAGCTTGCGCAAGGGAAAAGTTCTTGTGGGCTGGGGCCAACTTCATGGTGGCAACGGTCGGTTTGGGTTGAGATCCAGCAGCCTCAGGGAAACACTCATGGAATGCTACGATTAGATTTTGGGCATGGGCGCAATTGCGCGCTGGGACCCAACTGTTCTTTGCTGCGTCAAATCCCTTCCAGGATATAAAATACTCAAGCCTTCTTCTTACCTGACAAGAGGCTACAATCTCCTCCACTTCCCATTCTGGCGCCCCATCTACGAGATAACCATCAGGAGTCTCTGGAGGGGGGCCCTCAAACAATGTGAGCTTGTTTTCATGGAATACTGAAAAGATTCAAAATGAGGGGG
>JAKSZP010009946.1:0-34821 GCA_022478985.1 Massospora cicadina | reverse complement strand
ATGTGATAATAAATATAATAAACAGTACTAGCAGTATAAAATTAGTAAAACATACGTTAATCTTCCATAATTTAATATAGCTAATTATTTTATTCAACTTATAGGAATATGTCTGAGCTTATCATGTTCTCTAATATAATTAGCGCTTTCTTCAAGCCTTATCAATTTAGTCTGGCTCACTTTTCATAATATGAGTCAGACAGCTTGTCATGCTATTTTAATGGCTTCCCTTCAGCCCCACGATAATAAAACATATGTTTCAGTATACTCCAACCATTAAGGAAAGCTCATTTATTCTCTACTTGGAATAACAATCACCTGTGGCTGAAACTTTAGATGGAGTGGCTTTGGTTAATCATCAGCAATGAACTATCCAATGGCACCTCAAGAGGTTTTTCTGCCAATCACAGTCTCAATTGGCCTATGCTGCACTGCGGCCTAGGATACTTGGTGAACATAAATTCACCACAATATTGCCTAATATGGGATATATAGTTACTGAGTACTTGTTTTCCTAAAGCAAGCTTTACCGTCCTGGAATCTATTATCTTAAATCATATTGGCGATCTGACCATAGCGACTTTAGATATATTATTTATTCCAACTTTACTATAACCTACATATCTTACGCTCTTGCTTATGGTCCAGAGTTTGTGCCCACGGACCCATTTATGGCCAGCTTCCTAGAAAGATTTGCTATGCTTGCCACCAAAAACTGTCTCATTACTGTCATGTTTTAATTATAATAGCATGTTTAGGTGGGTTAAAAACTTCATGTCCAAATATGTTAGGGTTAGTACCTTCTTAAAGCACTAAGCAATACATTTTCATAGAGCTTTCCAGGATGATACCCAAATATATGTTTATTGGAGGCCTGTGTCAAGAATGTCCTTGATCATATTTGACCAAAACAGAGCAAGAAAACCTTGTCCATTAAGACCAAACCTGTTATAGAAAATATGTCCATATCACAAACTTTAGTTCTTTCATTTTTGAATCAAAATATTGGTCAATTTGTTGTTAATTTTTGCTGCATTCTCACCAGAGTGCAACCTGCTTGATTCTTAAAGTGTCCCTTCCAATGGCCACTTCCTTTAATCCATTATCTTGTTTGATTAGTCAGAGCTTTTCAACTGGTTCTTTATGGCTTGTACAGCTCACTTGAGGCAAAAGGACTGTTAGGACCCTAAAAATTTGAGAACAACCTCAATATCTCATCATATATAAGACTTAGTGCTGAAGCACATTGTCATGGAAATGGCAGAAGTTTAAATCGGTTTGCCAGTTAGGATGCGTAAGCATCCAAAAAGCAAGCCAGAATGCCAGAGGCATTGCTAACCAAACGACTTGATATGTAGCTGGGCATTGGGAAATGACGAATTGTTGGTGCAGCACAACGGTGAGTATGATCCTAATGATGAACCACAATGAACCCACTCCTGACCCAGGGGGCCTTACTACAGGGGGTAGGATCACCAGGATAGTTTCGATGAGTTCCTCAGCATATGGGGTCATTTCAACTGGGGAGGCAAGGAGATGGATTCTATCTTGCAATTGATGGACACAAGGCCACAAGATGCCCATGTACTGGTACCGGAAGTTCGCAATAACAGGGTTGTAGCGCCAAAATATTGGACTTGCTGAATCCAATTGATGTTGGAGGCGGCCATAGTGACCAAGAGTACTGGTAGAGCCCATCCGGTATACAGACTGACAGGACACCAGGGCAATGCCATCAGGGATGCAGTCAGAAGGAATAATACAAAATATAAAATTGTTTTGGTTTTTTGGCAAAAATTTTTATTGAAGGAAAAAGAAGAAAATTGACCAACAATTTTCTCAGTGCTATGCAACTGATTAAATAGTGGTCAATTGGGGTAGTGTCAAGCCAGGATTGGGCCTCTCAATTTTGACCTTACCAGTGAATTATTCAGGAATGGATGGGTTTGTTCCTTGGGAATCAACATCAAAAAACTTGGTGGTGGGCTGAGTCACTGTCAGTTTGACCTCAAATGTCCGAACTGAGGCTCAGCTACATTTCTGACAGTTGGCATGATGGCATTTGGCCTGACAAGCAACAGGAATCCATCAAGGCCACCCCACATAGAGGCAGATCCATTTGGTTGGGAACGGGTTTGGGACGCTCAACCCACCCACGCTCGGTTGCAGGGCCATTCATTTTGTCAGTGGCATCACATTGGCCGCAACGCTCAAATTGCCAACAGGGGGCTTCGAACCCTCATTGATGGTGCCTGATTCTATAGTCTGATCATCAAGGATGATCCCTGAAGACTTTGGATGGAAGGTAATTTGTTTGATCAACATATTAATTGAATTGAAACCATCAGGAGTTCCAGCCAATACCTCAGTCTTCATGCCTTTCTGGCCATTTGAGATCCAAGCATCAGCCAGATAGCCCCCCAAATTAGATCTGACCAATTTCTAATTTGATAATCTTGGCGCAGATTTTGCTAATTCCCCATAACAGTTCTTCTGAGGTGAGTGTGGGTACTAGGGGTGGGATCCAAAGTGGAAGAGCTGTTACCCACCGCTCATCTATTACATGAGCAAGATTGCCCTGATTAATGAGAGGTACCATCATCCTCTTTGGTGTCTTCTTACTCAGGAATGGGAAAATGGCCCATTTAACTGCCAGGGGACATTCCCCGGGACTTGCACACATACACCAGCTTAATTGCTTCCCCTTTTGTAAAGAAGGTATCTAACATGAGTGCTTTTGGATTTTAGGATTTAAGGATGCTTGCTGGTGCATTTTGCATATAAACTTCAAAAATTTAATTCAGGGCGATCTTCTTCACCACTTTTAGTAAAAATAATAAGACCCTAATTAAAATAAAAAGCTGGTTTTTATATATTTTATTGATTTGTGTCCAGGGGAAAAAGCAAACCCTCTTAATAAGTCAATAGTTGTATTTAATATGTCGAGGATCAAGGTTCAGATTGTTTAGTAAAGTCTGAAGTAGGTAACATGAGCTGTTGACTCACCAGATCTCTCAAAACTCACCTTGTTTGGATGGAACAGATGATGGAGGGTCGGGAGCAGGAAGAACTAGTCCATTAGATAATAATTTTATATATTTGTTCAATCAATGGGCTGGAAAATAATTTTGCTTGGTAGGACCCCTCTAGGCCTATAAAAGGGGTCAGTCCCCATGTAGGTGTTTTGCTTAAATGGTTAATGGGACAAGGAGAAATCTTGGAGGGACTTTCTGGATTCCGCTGCTGGGTTGGTGCAATTCAGATACCAAAACTCATGCTATTTGGCCAAGTATTATTAATAAACTTATTGCCCCAATTCAAAGGGCTCCACCAAGAATTGACCAGGCTCTTTGGCCGATTTTGTCCTTAATTTATCCATAATTTTAACCAAAACACTCTTATTACAATATTGGACTTTGTAATTGTCTGACAGTGCAAAGGTGACCAAAGCTGAGGATTATATAAACTAGCTTTTTATCTTTTACCAAACAAAAAAGTGCATGTATTAGCACTTATTTTATTATATATATTTTATTAAATTATTTTTTTTCATTACTGTGTTTTCAATTTTAATTTTAAAAAAAATCAACAGATCTTAAGATATGAACAAATAAATTCCACATGGACACAAATTGTGAACAAAATATTTGGTCTTTTATGGAGTATCCATTTTTTACCATATTCTTCAATACACAAACAGATCCTTTTTAGAAACCAAAAGGTTGTGTTCTTACCCCGCATTGTTTGTACTGCATTACCACACTAAGTTGCTTTATCAAAATTTAAGGCCATATATTTGTTATCAATGTTATGTTTCTGGGTTACCTCTCATTTATTTGTATCCTGATACACCTCAGAATGCAACTTAATAAGAGCTTTTCCAATCAATACACATAAAACATGGTAATTGCTACTACATTGATGTGATTGACAAAGAAACAATGGCAGCAAAGCCAGCAGTTGGCAATACAACAAATAAGGGTGAATGTCCAGTGCTACTATGATGTACAATAATATAGGAGAAAACATAGCACTAACAAAACTAACTTTCTAATGTGACGCGTCGCCCACATTTTTATGTTTGATGTCAAGAAAATCATTGAAATATTTCTTTAACTGAGAAAAAACCAGGGGATAGACAATACTGATCTCCAAGGAGCAAAACTTATACTATGCCAGAATTTAAACTAACAGAAAGAGATGAGCGTATCACTCAAACTAAATTGAAAAAAATAAAATTAAAAACTAAAATTAACCAATCAGGTCATATGTGGTAAACCGCTATGCATCCATGGTGGGGGGTGAGTTGGGATCAGGAGGCTCATCTTCCTCCTATGTGTTGAACTGTGTATGGCAGAGCGCTTAGAGCACGGCATGGGTGCATCCTCAAAATGGGGGTCAAGGTAGAAAAGTGGCTCAGGAAGCTCAAATTTAGCTATGAGGAGGGTTGTGATATATTTGGAAAGGGCTTTTTCAGCCTCAAGGCGAACTTTGGGTAGCGTGGTAAAGGTGGCAGTTTTGTTGCTGGTAATGCAGGTTTTGGGGCCAAATTTTGTGACCAATGCTACTTTTTGTAATGCCTTGTGGGCAAGTTGTTGGAATCAGAGGAATTATTTTTATGAATTTGTTCCATGAGGGGAAGGACAGGGGCGGGTACAAGCTTGGCCAAGACTTCAACTAATTTTGCTTTGGTCTTTGGGAGGGGGTGACAATAGGGGGATCCAACAGCCTCTTTGGTGAGTGGTGGTCACTTCAGAATTCATCAGCATCTGAGCATAGAGCATAGCAGCGAGTTGATAATTGAGCCGCATATTCTGCATCTAGGTAAATTTTGAGGTCTGGGGCCTCAACTGAGTCAGGGATGGGATTTCCCAAATTATCAACTTCCTCCAAATAATCCCAGGGATTTTGGTTGAAGATGATAGGTTGATCAGTATATGTGTGGGCTGGATTGGGTGGCTGGGTGGGTTTTTTGAATTTAATGGGGTCCATGCTGGCTCCTGATTAGTTGTAGTAGGAGTGGTGGTTTGGCATGTCAGTTCCTTATTGGTTGAATCTGTGGCAGTTGCATCTACCATTTTGGGTGGAGGGGGAGGGAGGATTGTATTCCATACAAAAAATGTTTTTATGTCAGCTATTGGAGCATCATGGGGGGAGTCAAGCATGTGATCTCCATCTCAGGCTATGGTGGGGTATCGCCTCTTAGAGTGGTCCAGGTCAAAACAAATAGGCAGATCGTGCGCCCTTATATACTCTGGCCAGAAATGGTGGTCAGGGGCAGAGGGAAAATGGTGCGAGGGGGAAACAAAATGAATTTTGTTTGATATTGTGCATATGGTTGCAAAGGCGCGAGGGCCTGCTAGTCAGTTAACTCCATTGGGAACCACAAATTGTAAAGTAGGGTCAGCGCCATATTATGACAACCCAGTTATTATTTCATTTTATAAGGTTTTATGGGGGAGGGGGGTGGGGAGGCCCACAAATTGAACCACAAGAGTGGTGTCATCAGGCAACCGGGTGCAAGTGTTTGGGATGGGGGTTTCTTGGAAAACCAGGGGAATGTTGGTTGCAAGCAGCATCAGCTTCGCAAATGAAGCTGAGGTCAAAGTAACCCTTGTAGGGGTAGAAGTCAATAAAGCCCGCAGGCTGCATAAGCGCCTAGGCTAATTCTATTGTATTTTTGTCAATGTAGGGGAACAAGTTGCCATATTTGAACTAAAGCTGAGTTGCATCTTGCTTTAGGTGAGCCCAATGGGGCTACAAGGCACCATTTGAGAACGTGTGGGGTGGAGGGCAAGATCCTTGGGGGGAATCTATCAACCTGATGAATTGGGGGGTTGGTTGATCTGGTTCAAAAGCGTTTCCCCGTCGGGTGGAAGACGTTAGAGGGGGTCTTACTGATGTCCCATCTGGAGCAGCGGGAAGTCAGGCCGAGGACATTGGTGATTTGCTGTTTGTCATTTTTCTGGAGTTATTTAAGGCTTCTGTAATTTTAAATTTGTTTAAATGTGTTATCTGGCGGAAAGAAAAGTCCTTAAAAACTATTGACATAATTACAAATTCATTGGTCTCTGAGTGGTATGGCAAAGACAGTACACATTTAAAGGAAAATAGTTAAACATGTTGCTGAAACCTTTGGGTGGTAAAATTATAAATTATTCCATTAGAATGTTCTGCGGACATTTATGCTTATAGGTGACATGGTCCATAATGAACTTATCCTTTGTTAAAGCCCCTACGCCACATATTGCTTTCTCTTCCAACTATTAGGTTAGTTGGTTAATTGCAACAATAATGTACTTGTTGCCAAAATTACTCATTGTTAAACTTATTCCACATTAATTAACATTATGTGCCACATTTAGTCCAACTTGACTAAATGTATTGCACTTATGGCCTTACTGGTTAGCCATTTCACACAATTGACATTTTTTAATTCTATACTGAGCACATTAAATCTCAATAACTTGACTCATACTAATTTAGCGTCTTACTATTCCTAAATGACCCACATCCTTGTGTCCTGTTTGATAAATATCTAATTGCTCTCATGGATTAAAAACCCTACTATTATCATCAGCCCAATATGTAAGTTATTAAGTATGGCATTCAATATACCATAATGCTTTCTTCAGGAAATTCTGCACAAGAGGATTAAAAAATTTTATCACCTACTCTTATTCTTCTCATGTAGTCCATTGGCCATGTCACTCAAAACATCAACAATTGAAATTTTCAAAAGTCCACATGGATTCTGATGTGTCGCTCATCTGGGTGATAACCTTGTAATTGTATGTTGTAATTTTAAGGCCCAATGGGCAGGCTACTTTGGGTTCCTTCAGCTTTTAAATCCAAAGCAGCGTACTATGTATGTTTTCACCCTTAAATTTTTGTTCTGTGAACATCCGCATTAAACTGATTGTAAACATAAATTTTTTCAAGCATTTTTTCTCCATCATTTTATAAATGTATTTGTTCTTTTCCAGCTTCTGTCTAAAATAAGAGATGTGGTTCTCCTCGCCATCTTCCTAGATTTGAAACAATACAAATTCTGATCATAGTCATTGAGGCATCATTTTTTGCCACAAATCGCTTTATAAAAATTTGGATATTGAAGAAGGACTCCGGCCTTAACTTAACTTTTAATCGTTAAAAGGTTCGTTGGTCTCTGGGGCTGAGGTGTATTAAATGTCGTCGTTTAAAAAGTGAAACAGTGGCTTAATAATTCACAAAAACCATCTAATAAACTGACATCAATAGACAAACATACCAAAACTTTTGGACATCCCAATTGGTTATAAAGGCTTGTGTTTTATCTATTTTTTAACTTTTTAAGGCTGAGGACACAAGATTTGGGTTGTAAATGAACTTAGAGTTTCCAATTTGTTTTTATGAAAGATTGGAATTTCCATGGGTAAAAGTTATGGCACATGTCTCAGAGCTGCGTGTACATATGCAAGAGTGTTTGTAGTGTTCTTTAATATTTCAACAAAAAGACGTTGATATCCAAAAACGTCAGTATGCATGACAAACTATGAGCTTCTAGTTTGTTATTTATTGCACGTTGAAAGGTTGAAGGAGCATTATAAAGCCCCTGTGGCATTTTCAATAGCTAATAAAACTCTTACCATTGATGATTGCGCACTTTTTTTGTTCCCCATTAGGCAAGTCAATTTTCCAGTATCCATAAAAGATCCATTGATGTGAAGTACTTTGAACCACTAAACAGTCTAAGTTGTCATCAATTCAGGTAACATGTAAAAATCCTTCTTAATCAGGCATTGAGGTGGTGGAAAATGATCAAAACTCAAAATACTACCATCCTTTTTTATAATCAAGAGGAGACTGGCACAGGGACTATTTAAAGAACATCTATCCCAGACTTATGATGATTGAAATGTTCCTCTCCAACTGCTTCTCTTCTTGCTCTTTAACATTAAATTGTCTCATCCAATTAAGCACATGGTCTCTCATATACCCAGAATGTTGAAGCTTGTATTAAAGCCTAATTTAAACTCAACTATAGCAAAAAATCAAATAACGCTTGAACAAAAGTATTGCATTATTTCTGTTGTTTGGTTAAACCTAATAAAAAATGTTGGATAAAACTATGAACCCAATGCTTTTACATGGAAGTATGAATTCTGTAAATTGCTAATATTTATGGCAATTTAATTCTACCATCAGAACATTTTTATTAAGGCAAAGACTTATTTTTTCCACCTTAATGGAAAAATCCATCAGTTAAACCAAAATATAATTTATTATACAATTCTGATGAGTAGAACAGGTGTTAAGCTTGGCTCCAGTTGGTAATGATTTCAGGGATTATTGCCTCCCCGTACAGTTCTTCCATAATGTCAGCATATTAATGTTTCTCAAATTCAGTTGATAACCCAGGGCTATCATCACAGCTTCAGTCACTCTAAGAGTTATCCCCAGTTGATATATATAGCGTTTAGCAGTGTCCATACTTGTATGCCTCTATGTATATACATATCTGGAAGATTCCATTTGCGTAGTCTATATTTGATATAGTTTTTACAGCAAAATGGGGACTGTCCTTCTACAGCTGTAATAATTGGGATAGTTTGTCCAATATCTTAAATTTTATTCGAGGTGGGCCAACCTGGGGATGGTGCCGCACCAATTAGGGAAGTGAAGAAAATGGGAAAGGAGAAAAACCTGGAAAACCTCCATGCGTGGCGTATGATAGGCCAGGAACTCCATGGACTGCCTTTGCTATTCGCTATCTCAGTTTGGGGCATTGGCGCGCAAAGCCAACACAGTCAAAATCGTCCCCTACCCAAAGTCCATTACCAGGATTGTACTCGGGAGGCTGTGGTAGAGGGTCCATACTCTACCACTGGGGTTACCTCCCTTGGTTTGTCCAATATCTTTTTGTATATTTGAAATTTCAAGATACATCAAGTTGCAGTAATCTCATTCAAATAGGTATAGTTAATTGCTATTTGAATGATTTACTGCTAGAACATTAAATTTAAGTAGCAGTGCACTATATGCACTATTGAAATTAGTGTTACAGTGCCTTGTCATTCCATACCCCATTTTATGACTTATACTTGGAGCAATCTTCATCCTCTTGATTAACTTAAGTTACCCAATATCCATCAAAGCTCTATCATTAATAAACGCTTTACTTTCATCATAAAGACAATTTTGTCAGCTTGTGTAAACTCGAAATAGAATGAATTTTTGAAATAAACTTGGTGTATAAGGGAAGAAGCTAATTACTTACGTGTATCTTTGAGTGTATTATGAATATTAAGAAGCAAATCTTTTCTCTCCACTAAACATTACCCTTTTAACAATACATCAACCTAGAAGGTTAGTTTCTTTAAAAGTTATCAACCACTATTGACTATGGCACGACCCTCCAAGAATCCTACTTACTCGGCATAATGTGCCATAAGCCACCCTAAACCCTACAACAACCCTCCGTTGACAACAGTGCGTCAATCAGATTTAACTTTTCCCTAAATGGCAGCCGCAAAAGCTAATGACTCCCTACTACACACTGACCTTAATGCGATCATTGAGTCCTTACTGTTAAAAGGCTACCTAATTGACCCATCTTTTACTAGGGACTAATGTATGGATGATAATCAATTAGGAGGTATCTCCAGCCACTCAGTGCTAGCGGTGGGAAACACATCAATACTGACACTTCCTAGGGTAATTGGATGGCTCAGACCTCCTTGAACCTATCAAGTATGAATTACTGGGGCAGAAAAAATTGAATGTCCTAGCCAAATCAGATGACTGTCAAAGCTACTCTAATAAAAGAAACTCTTCATCAGTAGAACCAGTAGATCAGCCAATAAACTGGTGGTATCTCCCATGATACTACCTCAGACAATTGCTTGATCACTGAGACCATGAATTGTTTAGGAATAAAGCTAAGCCTGTCAATCAATTGTAATCAGTCAATCAGAAAACTAAAAAACAAAGTCTGAACCAACAAAGCCCAAGTGCTTGAATTGGAAACTAGAGATAAATCAAAATAAGCCTAAAAGAAATCCAGAAACTCCATCTATGTCGCCCCATAAGCAGAGCCAGTGGTGCCAGCTCAAATAAAAATATAAACCCAAAGAGACTATAACGACTCAATCTATGGTGCATCATGCTGAGTGGAAGTGTCAGTTAACCTAAAAAATAAACATGCCAAGAATGCCTCCAGGCCCTGGAAGAAAATGGATTAAGACATGTAGTACCCACTTTGAACCTTCAGTAGGATTCATTTGTGGAAGTGGTCAAAAAGTAATAAGCTGAAGTAAAAGTGCAAATAGCCTTTCCTTGCACCCTCTTGCCAATGAGGTTTGCATCTATCATGGGCACAATCCCATCTAATACTACGCCAAAGACAAATTTACTAACTTGATGTGATAAAGAGAGTTTTTTAAAGTTAACACCACTATTCACAAAGAAGTGGAAAACCACTACATGGATGTGGGATCTATGAATACAGCGGATGAGGGCTGCAGCATGAAGACTGATATTGAAATCCTGTGAGGCTTCTAATGCAGGACCAGGTCTACTTTTGAAATGATCTCCTGGATCACTTTTTTAACCTTCTGATCACACTAGACCCAAATCACTATAACTTACCCCTCATTTTGGCTAATTAAAATTGGATCAATCCTATTAGTAGACTTCAACATGCCATCTTACTATGCTCTGACCCACAGGCTAGTATTGTCAGAACATCTTTTATCACTATACCCATGGTGGTCCAAAACGTAGAGGTCATCATGAAAGTCTCTGTTATCAGATATTGCCAAAATTTTCTCATTGATTCCAATCAAGCACGACCCATATGCTCATGATGCAACACCTTGGGTCACCTCTACAACAGTTAAACCACTTGCAAAGAAACCTTATCATCCACCAGCAAACCTCATAATGCTCTTTAAGTGATCCATACAGTTGCATCAGCAATACCTCAACCAACCCATTGGGAATTAGTAGGAGATTGAACCCCAGCTGCTCTCTGCATAGTTAAAAAAATGAGCAACTAATCATGCAGCAATACCCCTTGGAGCCTAAGCCCCCTTCCAAATAAGATTCCCTCCAAATTACTGGCCCCCTTACCATCACAAATTAAGTGCAAGCCATACTACGTACAAAATAACCTGGAGGAAACAACCAGGTGGAAATCAAGCTGGAAGCTTACCCAATACCAACTCCATAGCACAAATTTCGTACTTAGCACTATGAACATCCGTAACTCTCAGGCAACAAGTGATATATAATTAAGTAAATTGTCTTAAGTACTTCAGTTTTAGAAAGCAAACAAATTACAAACCTCACAATCTAGTTGTGCCACATTTCAGACCTCATTTCTTTATGGTTTGAGGTGCCCATGGACTCAGACAGATCAGAAGATGCAGATATGGAGGAGGCTTATAGCATCCAATGGACCTTCTCCATAAAGTATTTGTGGTAGCTTCCTAGGATGGCTCATTGGATCCACAACCCACATACCAAGAATAATACTAAACTCTCTCAACTCTATGCTCAGATTGGCGTATGTTAGATTTGAGGGTTGGGAAAAGGCTCGATGGTGCTAGTAGTCTCAAATCCAAGAATATAGGTGAAAAGCATGTTATACCAGTATATGAAAGATAAAGAAAATAAGTAAACAAAGAGGTTTTGGTTTTATGAGTTTGTTTATTCTGGGCAGCTCGGGGGTAAAAGAGTAATCCCATATAATAACTTAATATGAATATTGTCAGAATTGCAGATGACCACATAGTCCAACCCTTTGACCAAATATGATATTTGACAATTATGTTATAATCATAGAGGGTTGGCAATAGTGGCCAACTGATGAGAATATCGTCAGGCAGAATCTCTGATGATATTAGAAGTTGCCAACTATGAATTATTGTTGGGCATCATCCCCAATAATATTTATGCCACCAATAGATGATAATTTTGTTGGGCATCATCCCTGATGAAATTAAGCAATAATTCAATATTGGGTTAATCCCTGAATTTTGAATTAGAGGGAATTGTTCAGAATGGAACAGATTAAAGTCATCAGAAAATATCAAATTGTTCAAACGCCAGAGGAAAAGTGTAATCATCATTGGTCAAAACAATTGGTTTCATGTACCTAATACCAATTGTTTGGTCCGCCAAACGCCCAAGGATTATGCTGACTAGAAAATCTAAGGCAACGGTACCTGACGAGATTTGGTGCCTAACACTAAGGGTCAAAACCGGTATAGGAGCACAAATATTCTCATCAGACAGTTGAAATGTGCGCCAATTCTAACTATAAAAACCCCAAAAATTTCCTAATAAGATAAAATTCAAACTGATATTAGCTTATTTGTTAAAACATTGGTTGTTTTGAACACTACTCAAAAGAGAAGAGTGCAAGGATCAATCATCCTTAGGATTAGCAATATCAAAATCTCCGCTTGGCTCTGCGAAAAGGGAATAGGGAAAGTGTTCCCTACGAGAATATCTTCAAGAGGAAGAAGCACCAGTTTAATGTTAAACTTTACTCTCAACGTGGCTTTTGGGCAATCAACTATAATAATAGTCTTCATACTATTATTGCCCCAGTCTAACAATCTTACTTAAATAATCAACGTCAGGATCCAATAATCTTTGCAGTTGAAATCCAGGGCTAAAGGCGAGCTACAAAGCCCAAGTTTTTAACATTGGTGCTCACTACAAGGGGGTAGTTGAGTTGTCAAAAGCCAATTTAAAGTAACGAAGTCTTTTAAGGAAGAGCTTCGAAAGCTCTGGGCATAACTACAGGCCCTCATGAGAATGTGCTCAGCTCAGCTTCTCAGGCCGATAATAGTACATTGGAGGAGTGTATGATCAAGATGGAGGAAATTCTCGAACAACTAGGAATAGTTAATAATGACTTATGCGGAAAAGTTGCCTCTTTAAATTGGAAAGAGGGCGAGCTTGTCAAGAAAATTTTATTTAAGAAAACTGAATGGGAAGCGGATTGAGAGCACACCCAATGGTTTCATGAAGAGATGGAAAAAATGACCAAGCATAATGAGGAGTTGGAGAAACACTGATGTGATTGCGAACAATTTGAGGTGAATGAGACCAAAGCAAAGGCATGTTAAATGCCAAGCAATAAGACCTCTCCACCACAAAACATGCATAAACCATTCTCTGGTGTGTCAGAAATGACTCCCAAAGTCACTCCTATGGCTTCTCGAGTAGTTGGGTCAGGATCACTTATCAGTGGAACAACTGAGGAATTTCGAAATATGCTGAGATTGCCCACCTTTCACCAGGATAATGCCCCGGCATTCTTCTGCTTATCTGAGATGACCATGTTCAGCTATGCAGACTGACAAAAAGCAGTAACTGTAATGAACTGGCTATCACAGACTGCCAATACCTGGTGCTTCCTCACCTCAATGGGGACAATTGGTCATACACGGAAGCCAACACCACCATTATGTTGGAGTTTGGAAGCCCTACTCAGATGGCAAATCGTAAACAATAGTTCATGGGTATCCAATTCCTCAAAGATGAGACCATGGCTAGTTTTGCCGACCAGTTTTATCAAGAAGCCCAGATCTTGGAAGGGGCAAAAGTGCTAGATAATTTTGATGCATGCATAGCCATGCAGTCAGTGCTTCAGCCCTACCACAAATTACATCATATCTTGGTATCAACACTAATAACCAAAATAATGACCTCACAGATGGTGGACCATCTGAAGATGTTGGGAGCAACTTTTGATGCACCCAATCAATCTTATAACTAAATTACAACTGAGAATGATCACACTTTGGTGGAATTAGAAGATGAAATTTTAGATAATGTTGAAAAAGTTGTTATTCAGCAGAATCAGATTATGAAAGGGAAAAACCTCGATGGAACCAAGTGGAGGAATAGATCAACTAGCCACTATTGGAAAGATGGAACGACGGGAAGATTTGCCAAAAAAATTGGGAGAAGAAATTATGGTGAATTGTAAATTGTGATTCTCAAGAGGAGGATGAAACTTACAAAAATTTGGGAAAAAGCCTTGAAGTCTAGATGTGGAACTATCTAGCACTGCAAAACAACATGCTCCGCCAGATATCTACATGGAATAAAGCCATCACAGGACCAGCTTGGGTTCAACTGGGTCCACCGTGAGAAGCCCTGAGGCATTAGATGAGATCAGAATCTGAGAAGATTAATCCAGAGAATAGTGGATGAAGTCAGTTGAACAGATTATCGTTATTTAATAAGCAAAACGTGAGAAATACCAAAAATAGTTTCTGATCCAGATGACCTTAGCAAAAAAAACGTTACCAAATTAATCTGTGTGAATAGTGGATCATTTAAATAACTGTCAGCAGATTTAACCAAACGTTTTGAATTGGCAATTAAAGTTGAGAAATAGGACTCAATCTAGACAAATTGGGAGAGAAAAACATATCCATTGGCAAGAAATAGGATCAGATTCTAACAAATTTTGGAGTGAGAAAATGCTATTCAAACTGTTATATGGGCAGAAAGCTGCATTACCGCCAATATTGTATTCAGCAGTAGAGCCAGCTTTGGGGATGAGTTCTGAACATTACCTATCCTGACTGGCCAATATCCTGATTGAATTACAATTTTTGAGCATTCAAAATGACAATGAAAATCTTTTAAAAAAAGAAAAACGAGTTGGACGCCTATGGATGGGGCCATTCAAAATTATCAAGTCAGCAAATGATGCCTATATGATTGAATACTGAAGATGGTCAAATAGGCAATAGGTCCACAAAAAATAGCTAAAGTATTAAGCTTAAAAGATATATATATAAATATAAAAAAGGAAAAGTTAAAAATAATAAAAAGATGCACAAAAAATAAAAAAAGTAAAAAATATTTAAAAACAGTTTTAATCTGAACAGCAATTCATCTAGTGATATTCCCACCTACAGAGCGTGGAGGAAGGAATAGTAGCAGATATGAGTCCCAAGCTTCAGCAGGATCAGAAAGGGTTGAAACTAGGTCCACTGGAATAGTCCCTATCAACGAGATGTTGAGACCCATCCTGATGTTTGTACAGGTGGCAAGAGTGCCAACAACCCATCCAGGGGTTTGTACAGGTGGACCAGTTTTTCTCTCACAACCAATGCAAAGATGGGACTGGTGTGGCATGATGTCACGGGAACCGCTCATGAGAATAGGCGGCAATGGTTAGAAAACAAGGATACAAAGTCATCAAACTGAGCATAGCATATGGGCGTTGAATAAGGACAGAGCTGCACTACGCTGAGGAATTAGAAATATGACAAACCAAATATGAGCTCCAGCTGAGATGGCTTCTATTCCTGAGGGTTCTATCTTCCATTGGATATCTGGTCAAGAAGGGGGATGTGTCAGAATTGCAGATGACCACATAGTCCAACCCTTTGACCAAATATGATATTTGACAATTATGTTAAAATCATAGAGGGTTGGCAATAGTGGCCAACTGATGAGAATATCGTCAGGCAGAATCTCTGATGATATTAGAAGTTGCCAACTATGAATTATTGTTGGGCATCATCCCCAATGATATTTGAGGCCACCAACAGATGATAATTTTGTTGAGCATCATCCCTGATGAAATTAAGCAATAATTCAATATTGGGTTAATCCCTGAATTTTGAATTAGAGGGAATTGTTCAGAATGGAACAGATTAAAGTCATCAGAAAATATCAAATTGTTCAAACGCCAGAGGAAAAGTGTAATCATCATTGGTCAAAACAATTGGTTTCATGTACCTAATACCAATTGTTTGGTCCGCCAAACGCCCAAGGATTATGCTGACTAGAAAATCTAAGGCAACGGTACCTGACGAGATTTGGTGTCTAACACTAAGGGTCAAAACCAGTATAGGAGCACAAATATTCTCATCAGACAGTTGAAATGTGCGCCAATTCTAACTATAAAAACCCCAAAAAATTCCTAATAAGATAAAATTCAAACTGATATTAGCTTATTTGTTAAAACATTGGTTGTTTTGAACACTACTCAAAAGAGAAGAGTGCAAGGATCAATCATCCTTAGGATTAGCAATATCAAAATCTCCGCTTGGCTCTGCGAAAAGGGAATAGGGAAAGTGTTCCCTACCAGAATATCTTTAAGAGGAAAAAGCACCAGTTTAACGTTGGACTTTACTCTCAACGTGGCTTTTGGGCAATCAACTATAATTTTAGTCTTCATACTATTATTGCCCCAGAACAACAATCTCATTCAAATAATCAACGTCAGTGTAACGGTCAAGGCGTTGCCTGACTAGCACATTGCCCTAGTCTTCCTTAGGGAGATAATCAAGGCCAAGATAAAAGGGCTCAACAGCTACAATTCTTGGAAATGGCAATCTGATGAATCAGATGCCCCAAAATCGATGCAAATTACAAATCGCGAGGCTGATGAGAAAGGAAAGCCTCAAAAATGGCGCCCTGGTCAACCAGATGCTACCATATAATATTACTAAATGCAGCGATGAGGGATCAGACCCTTGGACACGAATTTCTTACCAGCCCGTTATGGCTGAGTCTGACGCCCAAAAGTGTATTAAGGAAGAAAATCCTTGCAAATGGCGCTCTGGCCAACCAGATTCTGTTAAATCAAATATTACTAAGTGTGGTGACAAGGGAGCGGACTAAACCCAAATTTCTGGCCAGTCAGGTGTGGCTGAACCCAAAAGCCATAGGAGTATTTACAAGGATGAAAATCATTGCAAACAGCGCTCTTGACAACTAAATCTCGCCAAACAAAATATTGCCAAAGGGGGCAACGATGATAACCCTTGTGAATGGCGCTCCAACCAATCAGATGCCACCAAACCCCAGAAGGTAATATCAAAGAATATGGGCGAAGAGAATGGCCCAGGCTTCAAGAACAAATCAAAGCTGAAAAATAAATGCAGAAAAGTTTTTGCAACCCCTAGGGTACCTAGTCCAAATTTGAGAATGGGCCTCAACTATGGAATTGAGGGTCTAGATCCTCAAGTTATGCCTGCCATAGAGAAAACACCCGCAGACTCTGCAGGGAACAGGACCTGCTCTTCCCCACTAAGCTCAGTATAAATCTGAGCTGGCGAAACTCTGTAAAGCAGTTTCATTTTCTAAAATATTAATAAAAACTTAATAAATTTTCAATTAAATTTTTGGAATTGGAAATAAATTTTAGAAAGCAAGCAAGGAAACCACCCATGGACAGCAGCTCAGACTTTGATAAGGCCATCCAGTCTTTGTATGCCCTCTCTGGGGGTCAGACCCTCCTGCTGAGCGCCAGCATAGTCTTGACTATAGCCCAAACTTTCTTAACAAAGTGGTTTCCAAACAGACAGATTAGGGATATTTCCACAGCAGGACTATCCTGCTTGTGGGCACTTACTTGGTCACTCTTGCCTAACTGCTTTGTGGCAGTGTTCAGAGACCCCGTCCATCACATTAGACAAAACTCCTTTAACTCGATGTCTTTATTCCTGGATAGTGGACAAGCCGTCAGAACGCGCCATGCCTGCGTGATACAAACACCTAAACACGTTTCAGATGGTCATCTTCTCTCTCCTATTCCTCCTAAGAGAAGTCGCCCATTTCCTTCCCTCCAAGGGACATGCCAACGTCTACTTTCAATCTGAGAAGTCCACGTCGGAGTTTTGACAGGCCCTCAATCCAGGGGAGCTGAGCACCTTGCACGCCACCTTATCTTGGGTGAAACTTCAAGCCCGGCTGACCACAGCGTCAGGAGGAACGGCCCCAGTGTCACTTCAGATTGCCCAAATAGTGACCGCCCTGCCCAGAAACCTAGCGTATCGGTTCACTGAGCTACTGAAAGCCCAGACGGTGCTCCCTCCCACCTTGGATGAATGCCTCCAGCTGGTTGAGAGAGCAGCTACACCAAATGACTCCCAAGACACTGCATGGTCCGCCCTTCTGAACCTCACCATGGGCAGATGTCAGTCATGGAGTACGCCCGGGTGTACCGCCCTTTGGCCAAGGCGGCCAAGGTCACCTCTACCCAAATAGCATGAATGTTCTGCCAGAACCTCCACCCAGACATCCTCACTGCCTTGGCTTCCACTCGCCTGGGAGCTACCCTTGATGAGGAAATTTCAGTCACGACCCAGGTGGAGGGCCAACTAGCATTAGCTCAAGTGAAGTCCCATCCCGGGGTACAACATGGGAAGTTCTGTGGCCGCCGAGTGAGTCTGAGCCAGTCTCCAGTCCCTCGCAGGAGTCCTCACAGGGATCGCGCTCCAACTCATCCAATGGGGTAAACACTTCAGAGAATCCCATAGAGGGAAACCCAGGTCCCTCCTACAACTTCCGCCCTACTCCTGCGCACGTTGCTACCATCAATAAAGGAAATGCCTCATCTTATCTCTATGTTCCCTATCAAGACAGCTTTGATGAAGAAAAGGAAAAGGGAAGATCAACTTTGTGCGCTGGTAGACACCGGAGTGGAAGACAACTATCTGGACTATGGGTTAGCAAAAGAAATGAGGCTGGAAATGGAATTGAAGGGAGCTGTGACGCTGGCAGACACCTCAAAAACGGTTGGCAGTTGGAAGATCAAGACCCAGGTGCTGCTGCGGCAGGGGCCTCACACCTTCCAAGAACTGTTTAGTGCTATTAAAAATTTGCCACACCTCATAATCCTGGGCATGCAGTGGTGGCACAAGTACTCCCCTCAGTTCAAACTGCAGGAACGCCTGGTTTTGCTACACCCCAAGAACAAACCCCCAATGGCATTAGACTTCTTCACCACTGGCGGAGGGAAGCCTGGGGTGAACGCAGTAGTGTGGCTGGAGGCAGAGGCGGACATACCTGACGAATTTCGTGCATATGCCCACCTGTTTCAGAAGAACCAAGCTCCCTCTACCACCCCAAATGGTCCTTTTCCGTTCACCTTCAAGTTTAATAAGGACGCGGAGTTCCCCAAAGGTTGTCCCATCTACCCTTTGAACCTTAAGGCGAAGGCTGCCCAGGAGGTCTATGTCAAAGAAATGCAAGCGCGGGATGATTGTTCCCTCCAAATCGCCAGTCGTGTCACCAATACTCCTAGTCCCAAAAGCAAGTGGCGAGCTTCGTCCATGTGTGGACTATCGGCGACTGAATGCAATCACTGAGTCTGACTCCTACCCCATCCCTCTGAGGGAGACCATCTTCCAGATGATCTCAGGTAGCCAGGTTTTCACCAAGTTGGACCTGGTTGATGCGTTCAACCAAGTTCCTGTAATCGCAGAACAACAACAAGATACAGCTTTCAAGGTCCCTTAGGAGACTTTGAATACAAGATGATGCCTTTTGGCCTCAAGAACGCCCTAGCAGTATTCCAGCGTACCATAGACAACGCCCTAGGGAACCTGATTGGTAAATGCTGTGTGGCGTATATGGAAGAAACACTTGTGTTCTCCAGGACCAAAGAGGACCACAAAGGAGATGTGCTGAGCGTCCAGGAGGCCCTCAATAAGGCGGACCTCCGCTTGAAGTGATCGAAATGCGAATTCTACAAGGACTCTGTCTCTTTCTTAGGGAACGTAGTCTTCCAAAGGGGAACAGCCATATGCCCGGAAAAGCTGAAGGCAGTGAGGGAGTGGCTGGCCCCTAAGGACAGAACGGGTGTTAGGAGCTTCCTGGGCGTGGTGAACATCCTGAAAAGGTTTGAAAAGGACCTCTAAGACGGCGGCACCCCTAACCCGTCTGACGGGACAGTTGCCGTTCCATTGGGGAGAAGAGGAGGAGAAAGCCTTCAAAACCATCAAGGAGAGCCTCATGAAGGCACCAGTACTAGCTCACCCTGACGCTAACCGCCCTTTCATAGTGGAGACTGACGCCTCCAACTTCGCAATTGGGGCAGTTCTGCTGCAAGAGGGAGAAGATGGGGTAGACCATCCTGTAAGCTATTTTAGCGGGAAAATGCTGCCCACGGAGACAAGCTACCCTGTGTATGACAAGGATCATTTTAGCTTTTGTATCAGCCTTCGAGGAATGGCAGCACCACTTACTCTACGCCAGACACCCCTTTACCATCAGAACAGACTACCGCGCCCTAAAATTTTACAAGAGTCCAAAGCGCATGAACCAGCGCCAGGCCAGATGGCACCTAGAGCTGGCGTCTTATGATTTTAGGATTGTGTACAAGCCGGGGGAAGGCAACCTCATCCCAGATCTCCTAAGAAGGGACCCAGGAAAGTCCTTCCCAAGGGAGGAGCTGGATGCATATAACACTGCTACTATGTTACCCTCAAATGTGTTCGCTGTCATCTAGAACGCCACCTAGGAACCGAAGGAAAAGCTCTGGGCTGCACAGCAAAGCTCAAAGTATGGGGCAACATTGTGGAAGGACCTGGAGGAGAGGGTAGAGAATGAGCAACATAAGAATTTCTGTAAAAGGAAAGGCCTCATTCTCTGCAAAGGGCGCCCATGGCTGCCCAGTCACGAGCTCCAGGAGGAGGCGATAAGCGCTTTCCACGACCACCCCCTTGGCGGGACACGCTTGAAATGGGAAAACCATAGAGCTCCTGGCCCAAAGTTACTCCTGGCTGGGGATGCCCAGCACTGTAAGGGAGTAAATCCAAAAGTGTGTAACGTGCGCCCATTCCAAGCACATTAGGCAGAAGCCTTACAAGAAAACTCCAGCCCATCCAGATTGCGGAAATGCCATGGTCCTCACTAAGTGTGGACTTCATAACGGGGATTTCCAAAATCAAAGGGGTATGACGCTGTGATGGTGGTAGAAGACAGAATGACCAAGTACGCGGAATTATTTTCGTGTAACTCCAATATCACAGCACAGGGCATGGTGGATATCTTTGTTAACAAGGTGTTTTCCCGCCATGGTCTACTGGAGGAGATAGTATCAGATAGAGGCCCACAATTCATCACCCAATTTTGGCAACACCTACTCAAAAATCTTCAGATCAAGCCATGCAGATCCTCAGATTTTCACTGCAGTCAGACAGCCAGATGGAATGAGTCAACCAAGTCCTCGAGAAGTACCTGCGATGCTACATGACTACACAACAGGAATGCTGGATGGATTGGCTGAGACTATCCCAATTCGCTTATAATAACTTAACCCATTCTTTGACAGGAATGTCGCCATTTATGGCAGACTATGGGTTACACCCAAATATGGTGGAAACCCACCCCAAATGTCCAAATCCAGCGCCCAACGACTTGGCAACAGAAATGAAGGAAAACCTGAAAGCCCTGCATGCAAATTTAGTCAAAGCGATAGAAATTCAGACGAGGAAGGCTGACACTTACCGTTCTGAGGCCCCAGTACTAAAGGAAGGAACCAAGTGATGATCAACGCAAAGAACTACTTGGTTACTGCAAGCTGTAGGAAATTTGGACCAGTCGCCCTGGGCCCATTCAAGGTCTTCCATCAGGTAAACAAGGTGGATTACAAGCTGGTTCTTCCCTAAGGGATCATGTGCGCATCGGTTACTGCACGTCTCACAACTGATTAAGTATAAAGGCGTTTCCTAGAGAAACCAGAGCCAGTCCACTAGGGATTCCCAGGGGAGGCGGAATATGAGGTGGAGGAAATCCTGGAGACAAAAAATCTCTCGGAAGAAATGCTGGTATCGTGTGAAATGGGCAGGCTACATGGTGGAGGAGTCCACCTGGCAGACTTGCTGACAACTGCAGCAACTGCCCACAGAAGGTGGAGGAGTTCTGCGATCAGAGGAGGCTCTCATATGGGGGGATGATGTAATGGTCAAGGCGTTGGCTGAACATCACATTGCCCTAGTCTTCCCTAGGGCGATAGTTGAGGAAAAGGGAAAAGGGCTTGACAGCTACAGTTTTTGGAAATGGCAATCTGATGAATCAGATGCCCCAAAATGAAGCAAATTACAAATTGTGAGGCTGATGAGGAAGGAAAGTCTCAAAAATGGCGCTCTGGCCAACCAGATGCTGCCAAATATAATATTACTAAATGCGGTGACAAGGGATTGGACCCTCAGATGCAAATTTCCGGCCGGCCCATTATGGCTGAGTTTAACACCCAAAAGTGTATTGACAAGGATGAAAATCCTTGCAAATGGCGCTCTGGCCAACCAGAAGCTGTTAAATCAAATATTACTAAATGTGGTGACAAGGGAGCGGACTGGACCCAAATTCTGGCCAGTCAGGTGTGGCTGAACCCAACATCCATAAGAGTATTGACAAGGATGAAAATCCTTGCACAGTTTTCTGGCCAACCAGATCTCACCAAACGAAATATTGCCAAAAGGGGCAACAATGATAACCCTTGTGAATGGCGCTCCAACCAATCAGATGCCACCAAACTCCAGAAGGTAATATTAAGGAATATGGGTGAAGAGAATGGCCTGGGCTTCGAGAATAAATTGAAGCCAAAAAATAAATGCAGAAAAGTTTTTGCAACCCCTAGGGTACCTAGTCCAAATTCAAAAATGGGCCTTGACAACGGAATTGAGGGTTTAGATCCTCAAGTTAGGCCCGCCATCAATAAAACGCCCATGGACTCCATGGGGAACAGGACCTGCTCTTCCCCACTAAGCTCAGTATAAATCTGAGCTGGCGAAACTGTGTAAAGCAGTTTCGTCTTCTAGAATATTAATAAAAACTTAATGAATTTTCAAATAAATTTTCGAGAATTGGAAATTAATTTTATTGAGGCAAGCAAGAAAACACACATTGACAGCAGCTCAGACTTTGATAAGGCCATCCAGTCTTTGTATGCCCTCTCTGGGGGTCAGACCCTCCTGCTGAGCGCCAGCATAGACTTGACTGTAGCCCAAACTTTCTTAACAAAGTGGTTTCCAAACAGTCAGATTAGGGATATTTCCACAGCAGGACTATCCTGCTTGTGGGCACTTACTTGGGCACTCTTGCCTAACTGCTTTGTGGCAGTGTTCAGAGACCTCGTCCATCACAGTCAGGATCCAAGAATCTGTGCAGTTGAAATCCAGGGCTAAAGGTGAGCTACAAAGCCCAAGATTTTAACAAATATTAAAAGCATTGAAGCTTGACGTTCAAATAGCTTTGGGAATACCAAATTAGATAATATGTTAATATAGCCTATCTAGAAGCTTAACAAACTCGCATCTCTTTGACGTAATGATGAATGGGTAGTTAGTATTGGCTAAAATGTACCCATGAGGTAATGACTTGATGTATTTTAGTTAATCCCCATCCAAGAAAATTACTTCTCCTTGGGGGACCCCCGCCTCACCTATAAAAGGGGGCAGCCCCCGCATAGGTGCTTGAATGGACCTGTGCATGGTTGGGGAAGCACCGTCCAATGGATGACCCATGGTTCACTTTGTAATTGAAGTAATCTGACTATTGTTTATTTATTTATTTTGCCCGGAATGGAGTTGAAATCATGTTACCCCAATTTGTGGGGCTCCACCAAGAACTTGCCAGGGTTTTATGGCCAACAAAATCACATTTAATATTATTAAATTCAAATTTACTCATTGTTGTAAACTCATAAATGTCCAGCATTTCTCTATTCAGCTGAATTTAACCCACAACATTCTTATTCTGGAGCCTAGGATGCAAATTTCTGACATTACCCCCTCAAGAATGTTGGGGGTTAAATAAGGCTAAAGGAAGCGGCCATGAACTTGGTTGATGGTGAGGCTGGAGGAGAGGAATTTGAGAGAATACTCATCCCCTCGCTTGTATGTGACTGAGAATGGCCCTTCTCAGATAGAACTAGTTTTTCACTTCTTGGAATGATTCAGTTATGGTAATAGAGTACCAAGTCGGATACTTGGAATGATGGTAGAGGGCCCCTAAGCCCATTTGCGGCTTGACCTTCTTTGGTAATAGTCTTAGCTAAGTTAATTATGGCCTCTGATTGTAATTGGATGATGCGTTGGGCTTAATTTTTTATGGCTTATTATGGATCAGTCCAATCAGAGAAATATCCTTAGCTAATAGTGCTAGCACCCCAGTTCCCGCCCATATAACACACGGAAAGGAGACATTATGAGGATGCAATGGTAGCTAATATGGTAGGCCATGAGTGCACTGGACAAATAAAGATACCAGTGGAGAGGGTCAGAGTTGGCCATTTTCATAATATTGAGACCAGAGATCCATTAGCTCTTTCTACCGCTTTATTAATGGATGGGTTATATGGGGATAAGAAGAGTTGTTGAGCTCCCATTGAAGTGGCAAGAAGCTTTACCACTCAGAAGTAAAGTTTTTCAATGTCACATAAGAGGACCTGGGAGCCCATGCTGGGTGATGATGTACTAGTGTAATAAAGTAGCGTAGCTTTAGCAGTCAGACAGGAAGAGCAACAGCTTCAACCCACTTGATAAAATGATCAATACTAATCAAAATATAGCTTTTTCCACCTGTAGTTTAATGGAGAGGGACTACCACGTCCAAACTATGGTATGAAAGGGTTAATGGGGCGTTGTAGGTTGATACTGATATTGGGTCTTGAAGCTGGATTGTTTTTAAAGGTCAGGCATACATCCAAGAATTTCTTTATGGTTTCCATGATGCCCTACTAATAGTACCACCCTTTTATCCACTCGTAGGTTTTGCATACTCTGCCATGCCCTATGAAAGTGCGAGACTCTACTTTGACAGGCATTCTCTCAGATGGCCGGAGATAGGACAACCAATTTATTCCTACTTTAAAACAATTTTTCCATATTCCACTTTCATTATGCGGGAGTACCAAGCAAGCATCAACTGTACTGGTTCATCTTCATCAGCCCGTGTGTCAGGATTCATTAGGAGGACACGCAACTGCTCGGCTTTGCTATTGCCAAGGTGAAGGACAGACAGCCGTGTTAGCCCATCAACGTTCATATGGCGTGTCCCAGATCGGTGCTCAATGGTCATATCATAATGCTGGAGCTTAAGACCTCAGCGATCCAACCACCCAGTGGGATATTTCCTATTCTGCAACCACTTCAATAGAGCGTGGTTCATGATTACTTTGAAGGGAGTCCCATATAGGAATGGGCGGTAGTGATTGACAGCTGCAGGACAGCCAAGAACTCCTTTTTGGTAACAATATAATTACGCTCAGCTTTTGAAAGCATTTTTCTAAAGTAAGACACGGGACTGGTGACTCCATGCTCATTAACTGAGCAAATATTACTCCAACAGCATAGCCGGAGGCATCTGTGAACAACATGAAGAGATTGCTGTAATAAGGGTGGCGGAATATTAGTCTTTTTTGTAAAAGCGCCTTCAGGGTCTCAAAGGCGGCTTTTTTGTTCGCACCCCAATGGAAGGTGGTGTTCTTAGTTAAGAGCCTTATGAGGGGCTCAATGAGATGCGCGAATTTTGGCATAAATTGATGGTAATACCCCATCATACACAAGAATACCTGGATGTCACGAATTGTTATGGGCTTTGGAATCTTGGATATCGCTTCAACATTATCTTAAAGCGGTTGTATCCCATCTTGGAACATAGCATGTCCAAAGCCTTCCAACTTCCTCTGTTAAAAGTGCATTTAGAGGGCTTTAATTTGATATAATAAACACAAAAGCGTTGAAACACCTCCTTTAGATGTGCGAGGTGTTCATTGAAGGTCTTAGAGAAGAGTGTAATATCATTAAGGTATAAGATGACGCAGCTTAACTTTTATATCCTGCATGATATGTTACATTGCTCGCTGGAAAGTGGTGGGTGCGCTGCACAGCGCTTTTGGTAGTCGTGTAGGTTGGAAGAAACCCTCATTGCAAATAAGAGCACATTTCTCCTGGTCTTGTAAAGATTGGTCCAATTGCAAATAACCGCTAGCTAGGTCCATGGAGTAGAAGTATTTAGACTCAGAGAGTTGGGACAGAGCGTTATCAATATGAGGGATAGGGTATCTATATTTCTTGGTGAGGTTGTTTAATTTGCAGTAGTCGATCACTACCAAATGACCTCCATTTTTCATCTTTATTTAATAGAAGTGGGGAGGATCAAGGGCTTTGTGACGGCACCAGCAATACAGCATCCAGAAGCTGTTTGAGTTCCTTCTGCAACTGTAACTCTTCAACTTTTGATTTGCGGTAGGGTTTGGAGCAAACTGGTTTAGCATCACCAATGTCAATTGTATGCATCCACCCCTTCATATGCGCCTAGTTATTGTCAGACTTGAATAAAATGTCGCTGTAGGCTTCAAGTAGGAAGTGGACTTTTTCCAATTCAGCTGGGGTAAGTTCGTCGGAGATTTGAATAGAAGGTAGGGTGCATATGGAGGGGTCAGCAGGTAAGCCCATATCTGCCATAGACCCAATACAATGGACTTACTTGATGTCCTCAATGGGTATCAGCAGTTCTCTTCTGATCACCTGATGATTTTTTACCACCATATCCTTTTTATTGAAATTCCCCAGCAAAAGGTTAATAGTCCAATAAAAGGCAAAATCAGCATGCCCAGTAAAACTCTGGGCTTGATTAGACTAACTCCAACTATACTGATGTGGTGCGTAGGCAGTTGTGGGGGATTTGCATGGTAATCTTCGTGTAAATTACCCTTTGATCCCCATCCTTAATGACCACCTCTCCAAAACATATAAAGGGATACCCTCCTGGGTATCCACTGAGATAGGCAACAGTTTTGTATGCCGTCCTGTCATAGTGTAATGCAGGGATAAAGCGGAGGAGGGATTCTCAACTGTAAAAACGGTAAACTTTTTATTGAGCTCATCATTAGACATAATCAGAGGAACATCATAGTTAAGCAGGGAAAGATAGCCCTTCTTCAATTTAATAACACCTTTGTATTCGAGCATAAATTGGGTTCCAATGAGTAAATCATAGTTATTATTTGTCACAGCCACTGCTTGATCTGATAAGAGAAGCTTCCTAAACCATATGGGCAGAGAAGAGTAGGCTCCAATGGCACAGGTATTGTTTGGTCCTGCTGTTCCAAACTCTTGAGTGTAGTTAAGGTCATGGGCCATCTTTTTTTTTTTAGTACTAGAAGGTCATGGGCCATCTTAATTTTCTTTATCAGCTTTGTTGACACGACGTTCACTGGGGACCCAGTGTCAAAAATCTTTAACCCACACTCCTTTAACAATGACCTCCACATTAGTTAGAGTACCACCCAAGGGGGGGAAGAGAAAAGACCTCTTTTAGATGAAAAGTGGAGTCAAGGCGTTTTTGCAGTTTCAGGGTATTTCTCCTGGATAGTCTGCATGGTAAGCACACTTTGGGTAAATTGGAGAAACGTGGCAATGAGCTTATTCATGTCACTAGCAGTGTCAATAATCCTAAGACCCCTTATCACTTGCCAAAGATAAGTATGACGAGGGATCTTAGCCCAATATAATCTCTCTGGGTTCATACTTTCAGGTAATTCCACTTCATATGGGGCTCCCAAAATATAATGACCAACATCGGCATCAACCCCTTCAGACTCGTCATCAGAGTGGTTATCAATGCAGGTTAAGGAGCCCATAGGAGGTAGGGTAGGTTCCAGCCTTCCTTTATGGGATGATAAGTCCTGGGGTTGTTCCTCTACTTTATTAACTTTTAAGTGAGGCATTGGAGCTGCCACAGCTTGATTTTTGGCCTTAAAGCAGGGGGTTGATGCTGCCTCAAGGAGATAGGCTTCAGACTAGAGTTAGCTGAATGAGAGGTTGAGTGGGATAGCACTGGAAAGGTAGATACTTTATCTTTAAGAGCTTTGGGTCGTTCAGTGGCTGAGAGCTTTTGTGAAACAGGCGGTTCAGCCTTTGTTCTCTGGTCATTTAAAACATTCTTTGTTGGAGAGATTGGGACCTGAGAAGGGGTTTTAGGTTGATTAGCAGGCTTTGAAACCACTTGGGAAGGCCGCTCTGAAGAAGAAGATAGGCAATGCAAAGGGACGACTGCTTTCTCTGAATGTTCATTTTGAACTGAAGATGAAAGGGAGCACTACCCTGTCACAGCCATTACCATTAGCTTATAGTTATAGGAAAGAGTAGCTGTTTGTGCTGGCAACTTCGCAAAAGGCAGTTTTCCAAAGGAAAAAGCTGTAGTAGAAGCTAAATTAGTCAGCGTAGCAGCTTGACTCAAACACCCTTGGTTAGGGTCAAGCTCATAGATATCAGCAACCGCTAATAAGGCCTCCTTGATATCTCATACAGTTGTGAAAGTGCGCTTTACTGAGAGAGATGCATCACAAAGGAGGAGTGAGATGCTAAGAAATCCCAGATATCTGTAATTGAATCATTGAGAGGAGTATTTTGGCAAGCACCAGAGGTTAAACTTGTGTATAGAAGCGCTTAACAAAGAGTGAATCGATTCTCCTCTTTGTAAATTAAGGCACATAAAGGCCTGTTTCTGCCATTGTAAACTCTGATTGGAGCCAACTCATCAAGAAGCGCTTGAATAACCTCCGTCAAAGTGCTGAGGTTGATCATATTGGGGACCATTATTTCTTGAGCCAAACGAATTTTAGCAGGGAAGAATTACTATATTTTTCTTTATTTTTGCTCCTTCCATAGCAGATTCAAACATAGAGGAAGGAGGCAATAATGCCTTCGCCAGGTGTGAACCTGTCCCGTAGAGGGGGTTTGTGTAACTGGCTGTTGAGGTGGTTGCTTCTCAAGCCGTTTAAGGCGAGACAAAGCACTGGCTAGCTATTGATCCATAAATGCTTGCCTAGGGTTGATGTCGGCAGAAAAGCTAGAAGGGTTATCGCCCCCAACATCTCCATTAGTCTAACGTTTTTGTGGCGTACAGTTCCCCCTGTAATGAGCACCACTTGTTGATTATGAGGGTTGGAAAAAAGCTCGCTGGTGCTAGTAGCCTTGTGTCCAACAATATAGGTGAGGAGCGTGTCTCACCAGTATATGAAAAATAGATAAAATACTTAAACAAAGAGGATTTTGGTTTTATGGGTTTGTTTATTCTGGGCCACGCGGTGATAGAGTGAATCACATATACTAAATTTATATATTTAAAGTGTCAAGGCTCGATGTTTGAATAGCTTTAAGAACTCCAAACTAGGTGATATTCGATTATAGCCTATTAAGGCTTGACAAACTCAAATCTTCTTGAGAGAACAATGGATGAGGAATCACTATTGGCCAAAACGTACCCATGAGTTAACAACTTGATGTACATCAGCCAATCCCCATCTTAGAAAATTAGTTCACCTTGGTGGACCCCCACCACTCCTATAAATGGAAGCGGCCCCCATGTAGGTGCTTGAATGGACCTGGGCATGGTTGAGGAAGAACCGTCCAATGGATGTCCCATGGTCCACTTTGTGGTCGAAGTAATCTGAATATTGTTTATTGATATATTTGCCCAGAGAGGAGTCAAAATCATGTTACTCCAAATTGAGGGGTTCCACTGAGAGTTGCCCAGGGTCTTTTGACTGACAAAATCACAATTATTATTATTAAATTCGAATTCCTTCTTATCATGGACTTGTAATTGTCTATTTCCTCTATTCAGCCGAATTTCTCCCACAATGTTCTTATTCTGGAGCCTAGGAGGCAAATGTCTGACAGCCCAAAAGAGTCAAGCTCAGATTCTTAAAAAAAGCTGTCTCATGGATGCAGGCTTAAGTTCTTAAAAACCCCCAATATAAAGAGAGGGACAACTATGAGATCCCACCTGGGGCGCTCTAACCCTGCAATTCATTAGCTCCAATGGTCTGAAACCTTACAAAGTGATTGCCCACCCCCTCCAAAACACTAGGTCAAATCAGATTGATATTACGGCTTCCATAAGCCCCATATCCCCCTTTTTAAAATTTTAAATTTATATGAGTTATGCCGACCAGGGGATGGACATTACCAAAGCAGAAACTCCAAAACTAAACACACAAAAACATGAACCAACTGCCGTAAATGAGCAGCGACACACAAAAAACGAGAAAACAACCTACCAGATAGCACAGAGGTGAGCCGCTATCCCACCATGGCAAAGTGAGAGGTGGAATCAGGTGGATCATCAGGTTCAGAAATGAAGAAGCGGATCAATGCAGATAGCAAGGGGGTTGTTTCATCCATGGGGTAAGGGTCAAGGAAAAGCAAATACTGGTTGGAATCAACAATTTGGTCATGGATTATAGCCTCTATGAGTTTTGAAAAATGGTGTTTATCTTGGATGTGGGCGTCAGAAAGGTGGGATAATTTATAATGCTGGCTCTGGTACATGTGTGAATGGGAAAAATCTTCCAGTTCAGTGACATGTTTGACAGCGGTAGTGGCAGTTTCTGTGAGGCATTTGATTTCATCTTGTGCAACAGTAGGGAAATTGGGGGGAACAAAATGTTATGCACCCCTTCTTTAAAATCAACGGCAGTTTTTGCCATGGCTTCGTAAAGATAGCAACTTTCAGGTGAGGCCACCGTGGCCTTGACAAGCTGGTGGTTGTTTTAAAAAGGGTAGCATTGAGTTTGGGGACATATTGGTTTTGGCGGGAATGTGGCATCAAAGTCTAAATTCAGAAAAGGTTTTAAATCAATTTGGTTAGCTGGTGGTGGGATAATTTCACCAGATTAGGTAACTTCATTTAATAATTCTCAGATATTTTGGTTGACTTGAATAGATTTGGTGATAGGTGGCTGTGGTTGGGTAAGTTTTGGGGTGAGAAGATTTTTGGATTGAATATGAGTCCAAACCTGATCCTGATTGGTTAAAATAGGTGTAAATTAATCATCTTGGGCTTGGGTTGCTAGATTTTGCTTCTAATTCATCAAGCACTTAGCCTAGGGTGGGGGCAGCCAATATCCCACTTATAAGCTGTTGGTATGGCCTCATGGATGGGGTTAGCGGTGTTCCCAGTGTTTTAAATTTAGTTGGTATGCTTTTACTAGTATTTTCCAACTCATGAAAGAAGAGGCAAACTGTGCAGTTGTTGTCAATGTGAGCCCAAAAGAAATGGTTTGGTGTGGATGGGATATAGGCACGCGGTTGGATGTGCTGGACTATGGTTAGCTGGTGGGGGGTAATGGTGGCCATTGTCCAAGTTGCCGCAGGCGCTCAGCACCGCTTGGGACAAAGAATTGGAGGATAGGGTCTGTGCCATAAGTGGAAACCTTGACATCAACTCCTCATAGAGTGTTTGATGGGGAAGGTATGAGGGAAGTTTTTCAAAGATCACCACAATTATAGTATCATTAGGGGAGGCATGTACAGGCTGTGGTAATTGTTGTGTTTTTGTATATTAAGGGCGTTGCTGCTGCAGCGGGCTGCGTCCTCTTCATTGGGGAAGCCAATTTCAAATTAGCCCTTGTAAGGGCGGGAGTTGATAAATCCTACTGGTTCAAAAATGGCCGTTGCCAGCTCAATCATCGCTTTGCAGAATATGGGATGAAGCATATGTACTTAATGCAGAGGCAAAAGTGGATAAATGATCGAGGTAGGGCTAGGGAGTGGGGGCAGGTTGGGTTGACTTGTGCAAGGTGTAGTGCTAAGTCCCTTGGAGGGACAAATTGGCCATATTATTTGGTGGACTGGATGGTCCAGTTTGCAAGCATTTGCCTGTCAGGTGGTAAATGCTAGTGGGAGGAGCACCACTGCCCCAACTGGGGCAGTGTAACGGTCAAGGCGTTGCCTGACCATCACATTGCCCTAGTCTTCCCTAGAGCGATGATTGAGGCCAAGAGAGAGGGGCTCATCAGCTACGATTATTGTAAATGGCAATCTGATGAATCAGATGCCTCAAAATCAAAGCAAATTACAAACCGCAAGGCTGATGAGGAAGGAAAGCCTCGAAAATGGTGCTCTGGTCAACCAGATGCAGCCAAATCAAATATTACCAAATGCGGTGATGAGGGAGTGGACCCTCAAACACAAATTTCTGGCCAACCATTTATGGCTGAGTTTGATGCCCTAAAGTGTATTGACAAGGATGAAAATCCTTGTAAATGGCGCTCTGGACAACCAGATGCAGCCAAATTCAATATTAAAAAATGTGGCGATGAGGGAGGAGACCAGACTTGAATTTCCGGCCAATCAGGTGTGTCCAAACCTGATGTCCTTAAAGGTATTGACAAGGATGAAAGCCCTTGCAAACAGTGCTCTGGCCAACCAGATGCCGCCAAACAAAATTTTACAAAAAAGGGCAATGAAGATAACCTTGAGAATGGCGCTCTGGCCAATCAGATGCCGCCAAACCCCTTTTGGCAATGTTGAGGAATACAGATTAGGAGAATGGCTGGGCTCTAAGAACAAATCAAAGGCAAAAAAAATGTAGAAAAGTTTCTGCAACCCGGAAGGTACCCAGTTCTAGTCTGGAGCAGGCCTCAACAAGGGAATTGAGGGTATAGATCCTCAAGTTATGCCTGTCATTCAGAAGACACCTGCGGACTCTACAGAGAACAAGACCCGCTCTTCTCCATAAGCTCAGTATAAGTCTGAGCTGGCGAAACTTTGTAAAGCAGTTTTGTCTTCTATAATTATATTAAGAATTTAATAAGTTTCAAATAAATTTTCGAAATAGTAAATCAATTTTATAAAGGCAAGCAAGGAAACCACACATGGACAGCAGCTCAGACTTTGATAAGGCCATCCAGTCTTTGTATGCCCTCTCTGGGGGTCAGACCCTCCTGCTGAGCGCCAGCATAGTCTTGACTGTAGCCCAAACTTTCTTAACAAAGTGGTTTCCAAACAGTCAGATTAGGTTATTTCCAAAGCAGAACTATCCTGCTTGTGGGCACTTACCTGGTCACTCTTGCCTAACTGCTTTGTGGCAGTGTTCAGAGACCCCATCCGTCACATTAGACAAAACTCCTTTAACTTGATGTTTTTATTCAGGGTATGGTGGACAAGCCGTCAGAACGCGCCCTGCCTGCGTGGTACAAACACTCAGCCACGTTTCTGATGGTCATCTTTTCTCTCCTATTCCTCCTAAGAGAAGTCGCCCATTTACTTTCCTCCCGTGGACATGTCCATATCTACTCTCAATCTGAGCAGCCCAAATCATAATTTCAACAGGCCCTCAATCCAGGGGAGCTGAGCACCCTACACGCCACCTTCTCACGTGTGAAACTTTAGGCCCAGCTGACCGTAGCCTCAGGAGGAATGGCCCCAGTGTCACTCCAGATTGCCCAAATAGTGACCGCCCTGCCCAGAGATCTAGCGGATTGGTTCACTGAGCTACTGGAAGCCCAGTCGGTGCTCCCTCCCACCTTGGATGAATGTCTCCAACCGGTTGAGAGGGCAGCAGCACCAAATGACTCCCAAGACACTGCATGGTCCGCCCTTCTGAACCTCACTCATGGGAAGATGTCAGTCATGGAGTACGCCCGGGTGTAACGCCCTTTGGCCAAGGCGGCCAAGGTCACCTCTACCCAAATAGCATGAATGTTCCGCCAGAACCTCCGCCCAGACTTCCTCACTGCATTATCTTCCACTCGCCTGGGAGCTACCCTTGATGAGGAAATTTCAGTCACGACCCAGGTGGAGGGTCAACTGACGTAGCTCAGGCAAAATTCCATCCCGTGGCATAATATGAGGAGTTCAGCGGCCGCTGAGCTAAGTCTGAGCCAGTCTCCAGCCCCTAGCAGGAGTCCTCACAGGGATCGCCTTCCAGCTCCTCCAATGGGGTAAACACTTTGGAGAACCCCAGAGAGGGAAACCCAGGTCCCTCCTACAAATTCCGCCCTACTCCTGTGCGCGTTGCTACCATCAATAAAAGAAATGTCTCAGCTTATCTCTATGTCCCCTATTCGTTACAGCTTTGGGGAAGAAAGGGAAAAAGGGAGTATCTCTTTGGGCACAGGTAGACACCAGAGTGGAAGACAACTATCTGGTGTGATGGACGGGGTCTCTGAAAACTGCCACAAAGCAGTCAGGCAGGAGTGCCCAAATGAGGGCCCACAGGCAGGATAGCCCTACTGTTGAGAGATCCCGGGTCTGACTATGGAGAAACCACTTTACCACGAAGGTTTGGACCACAGTTAGGACAATGCTGGCGCTCAGGAGGAGGGCCTGACCCCCTGAGAGGGCGTACAGGGACTGAATGGCCCTGTCAAAGTCTGAACTGCTGTCCATGTGGAGATTTCCAGGTTTGCTTAATAAACTGATTTACAAATGTGAAAAGTTTATTTTCAAATTTATTAATTTTATTTAATATTATAGAAGACAAGATTGCTTTACACAGTTTCGCCTGCTCAGATTTATACTGAGATTAATGGGGAAGAGCGGGTCCTATTCCCACAAAGTCCACGGGCATCTTCCCAGCGGTGGGCCCTATTCGAGAATCTTGACCCTTAATTTTGGCGTTGAGGCGCATTCTTAAACTCGGGCTGGGTACCCTTGGGGTTGCAGAAACTTCACACATTTATTATTCAGTTTTGGTTTGCTCTTAAAGCCTGGGCTGTTCCCTTTACCCGTATTCCCCAATATTGGTTAATTGCCTCTTTTGGGAATATTTCGTTTGGCGGCATATGGTTGGCCAGAGCGCCATTTGCAAGGATTTTCATCCTTGTCAATACTCCCATGAGCAACAGATTTGGCCTCCAATTGGTCAGAAATTCGCATCTGAGGGTCCAATCCCTCATCACCGCATTTAGCAATATTGGATTTGGCAGCATCTGGCTGGCCAGAGCGCCATTTATGAGGCTTCCCTTCCCCAACAGCCTTTCAATTCTCTATTGCTTCCAATTTTGAGGCATCTGATTCAGCAAATTGCCATTTACAATAATTGGTGCGATTGAGCCCCTCTCCCCTGGCCCCAACTATCGCCCTAGGGAAGATTAGGGCTATGTGGTTGTCAGGCAACGCCTTGACCGTTACATCACCCTCCCCAGATGAGAGCCCCCTCCAGTTCCAGAACTCCTCCACCTTCTGTGGGCAGTTGCTGCAGTCATCGGCCATCTGCCAGGTGGACTCCTCCACCGGGTATCCTACCCATTTGACTAGGTACCAGCGCTTT
>JAKSZP010009945.1:0-34945 GCA_022478985.1 Massospora cicadina | reverse complement strand
GTTAAAGACCATAGGGCTGACATGACTCCTGATACTACTCTCCTGGTGCGCGCGCTACAAGATTGACAAGCACCCAATGGAAGACAGTTGCAAGTATACTCAACCCCAGCAACATGCCTTGACTCCAAGACAAGGTATGAGGGAGGCAATAGCCCTAATCTCACTCTCAAAGTCCAACTCTTGTTGATATAAGCCAAACATGGCTGCAGTTAGGCAATATCTTAAAGTAAACCCAAATTATAAATATATAAATTTTAGGTTCTTTTATTTAATATTTAGCCAAGTTGATAGAAAACAGAACTGAGGAGCCTCCAGCTCCCAGTTCCTTCCCTATATACACAGGCTAAAAGCTAAAACAAAATATAATACAAGCTTATGGTGCCAACTTGAATAATGTTTGGTGTAAACCTTACAGCAGGATCGCGGAATCTTTACTCAATGATTCCATGCCTGTTCTGATCCTCAATGGTTCCACGCCAGTTCCATTTCGAATTCCAATCAAACCGCGAAACTCTCAAGCACCCATTTCATTCCATTCTCAATTCGAATCCAAATCAAATCTTGAAACTACCCATTTCTCTCATTTTCCGTTTTGTTCTGACTTGGACGCCCATCTTGTTCCTTGGCCTAATCCAAGCTCCGGCCCCTTAGGCGTCCTTGCCAGAACCAACGCCCCCTCCTCCTCCATACATACAGACACAGCCTGCCCTGTCTTACCAAAGATCAGGGCAATGTGATGCTGAGGATAGACCTCAACCGTCACATTTACCTTACCCTCCAGAGGATCCTTCCTCAAATAGCCTCCTTCTTTCTCTCAAACAAAACCTTAAAAATATTGCTCAAAGCTGTTGGCTATCTCGCTCTGGAGAACCTATTGATCCAAACCTTACTGTCAATGTGATTAAGGATGGGTTGGACAACACTTACCATCTTTACGATTCTCTCACTGACGATTTAACTCACCATAAAGAAAAAATTCTTTAGGTTGGAACAAGACAATTATGAGCTCTGATCCCTAAATTCAAAATCTATGTGTTAAAATGGAATCATTACGCAACAAACTTCAACATAAAGTGTCTATTGATTCCCTAATTGCCCAAATTGGGGCTCTTAAAGATGATCTGAACCATTTTAGACAAAAAGCTGATTCAAATTAGAATCCTGTGCCTCTGTCCAAATCCGAGATATCTGAAATCAATCAAATTAGCCCAGTGGGCATTAATGCTATTGTGGCTCCCGTGGGAACTACGTTTAAACCTTGTTTTAAAGACAAGTTCACCCTGGGTAAGGAAGAATTGCTTCATTTCTATATATTTTAGAGAACGCAATGGATGAAGCTCATGATCGATAAAAGGTTAACTAATTACCCTCTTGCTTTAGTAGATCCGCCCAAGAAATTATGGTACCCCACCTCATGCAATGCAGCACTTGGGCTGAGGTGAAGGCCGCGCTTATTAAATAATTTGGTACTGATCTCACCTTGGCAAATCAGAAACAGGCCTTTATGAGTATTAAGTTAAGACATGGCAAATCTCCCGCAGAGTTTGCTGCTTGATTCTATACTGAGGCTCAAACATTGGCAACTAATAACTGCCTCACTTTCAATGATACTGTTGTTGCCATACTGTCCACTTTAGAGTTTAACCCGCAGCTCCATCTTCACATGACTTCAGTTAAACGAAATTGTTACTTCTATTTTAGATTTTAAGGAGGCCCTTTCTTGATATTCCTACTTCTGTAGTTACAGCCGCTTCTGCTTCAGCCTCACATCCTCAAATCCATGTGGTGAACAACAATGAGTCTGGAAAATTGAAGCTCTCCCCTGATCAGGGGTTTTAGATCTCTCTTATCAAGGTACTGTCACTGTTCTTCTAGCCAACCTCTCCCAGTATCCTAAAGTCATTGAGCTAAATCAACCTATTGCTTACATCCGCCTCTTGCCTATGATCAGGTGATGGAGGTTCATGGCGTTGGGACCCTTCATGATTTTGGGTTAGAGGAGCCCCCTGTCATTGCTGCCGTGCCCATACAAATTGGTTATGATTTGTTGGCGGAGCAAAAAATGGCTGCTGAAGCTTTGATCAATAAAAATTCGGATATTTACTTCTCTGGTCCTCACGATTATGGCCATATGAAAGGCGTTCAACACCAGGTTAATACTGGAGATGCTGCTCCTTTTCACTCTCGACCTTTATCAAAAGTTATAAAACTAAAGAAGCCCAGGTTACCCTTGAATTAAAACAATTTCTCGATGCTGGTCTCCTTCAATCATCACATAGTCCCTTAACCCCCTCTCCTATTGATTAAAAAGAAGGACGGGAGCCATCATGTTGTATGGACTATCAGCGATTGAATTCCATTACTTGTAAGGACAGCTACCCTTTACCCCGCATTGATAACTCCTTATGATCCTTATCTGGCTCCCAATATTTTTCTACAATGGACCTGGCCAGAAGCTACTGGAATATTGATCTTTCCGCAGAGGATTGTGCTAAGTGTGCCCTCATCTCCCAAGAAGGGTTGTTTGAGTTCACCCGTATGCTGCAGGGGTTATTTAATGCCCCTGCTACCTTTCAACGGGCTATGGACCAGTTGATTGGGGACCTTAAACTCATGTATGTGTTAGTATACCTTGATGATGTCACAATCTTCTCCCAAACCTTTACTACACATCTCGAGCATCTTCATCAGGTATTTCAGCGACTACAGGAGGCCTCCTTGAAATTAAAACCTTCTAAATGTAAAATCTTTGAACGAGAAATGGAATTTTTAGGACACAAGGTGACGCGGCAAGGTATTCTCCCCATCCCAGATAAGGTCTCTGCCATTAAACACATGCCCGCTCCAAAGAATTTGTGAGACATCCAAGTCCTTCAAGGAATAGTGGGCTAATACCGCCAGTTTATCTCTCACTTCTCTGACCTTGCCGAGCCCTTAGTTGAACTCCTACACAAAATTTGTGCCCTTCTTTTGGGGCCCTGAGCAGCAACAGTACTTCGATTCCCTACACACTGCCTTGTCATCAGCCCCCATCTTAATACATCCTAACTTTGAGTAACCTTTTTTTCTCTTCACTGATGCCAGTGACACCGCTGTAGGCGCCATCTTCTCCCAGTTAGACCAAGATCAAGTTGACCACCCAGTTGCTTATTTGAGCAAAACTTTACCAATGCAGAGCGGAATTACTCAGTAGCTGAACGTGAGTGCCTGGCAGTTTTACTTGCTATAAAACACTTCCAGCCCTATTTGTATGGTAAGCATTTTACAATAGTTACAAATCATTCCACCCTCCGTTGGCTTTGTCAAATAAAAGATCCTGATGGGAGGTTAGCTCGCTGGGCCCTCAGGCTTCAAAATTATGATTTTTCTACAGCTCACAGAGCCAGCACCATTCATCAAAATGCGTATGGGCTATCCTGCCTCCCTATTTTACATGCAAATATTCCCTAGAAAGATTGACTTTTTGAGCTTCTCCCTCACCCTAGGTTGTGGCCTCAAGGATCTCCAGACTTTTAAGCTCAATTAAAAAAGATGGCTGCTAACACTTAAGTCGTTGATGGTGTCTAGGTAAAACAGGTTGGCACCTCTTTTCTGCCCTATCTCCGCCCTTCCTTTCATACTGATACTATCATGGAAGCCCATAAAACCCCTGGCATAGGCTATAAAGAAAACCCTTGAGTGACTAAAAACCAAATGCTACTGGGAGAATATGGCCAAGTCCATTCATGATGTTTTGGAAATTTGCTTCACCTGCCATTCCTAGGACAAGTATAATACCCACTTTAAATTTGAGCTTATAGCCCCTGGGGCCCCTTTTGATACTGTTAGCATCGATGTTGTAGGGCCACTACCTGTGGCTGTCTATGACCATTGCTATATTATACTTGCCATTGATCACCTAACCAAGTGGGTTGAAGCCATTTCAGTCCCTCATGATACTGCTAGAGCTACTGCCCTCTTTCTGTACCAACACATATTCTCCTGTCACAGTTGTCCGCGGAGACTTTTATCAGACAATGGCACAAATTTTATCTCTTCTATAGTCCAGGAATTAACTTCTTTGCTAGGTATAAAGCATCTATTGACTACACCATATCACCCTGCCACCTTTGGCGCGGTAGAGCATGCTAATGGCACTTTAATTTTCATTTTACAAAAGTTAGCTACTTCAGACCCTGTGCATTGGAATGATTTTCTCCCTAGTGCCTTATTGGCCTACAGTGTTAGCTATCACAGGATGATTAAGATGTCTTCTTTCCAAGCCCTATATGGGCGCGAGCCACTTTTGCCTTCCAGCCTTCATCCTATCCTCGAATCAGCTAATCTAAGCAATGTAGAGCTTACTCTGCAATGGCTAACTGATGAATATACGTCTCCAAGCTATGACTAATAGATCTATAAAAACTACCAATTTTAGAGAAGGGGCTTGAGCCAGTGAGCACCGACCTGCGCTCCTTGAATATTCTTTAGGAGATCTAGTTTTGTTCTATCACCATCGCCCTAAGGGTAAGACCCATAAGCTTGCCACCACTTGGTCTGGTCCCTATTGGGTGATACACTGTAGGGGGCCTGAATACTCTATTGCTGCTAATGGGGCTGGAACTGTAAAAATCGCATCCATAGCCATTTTCTGCGCAAGTACTATCCCCCTTGGCAAGATCTTGAGAAGGGTGTTGTTGGGTTTTGACCTTCTCCCAATCAATTTAATTCAAATTTACCTACCTCTGATACCTCTCTGAAATTTCCTCTCACAGAGCATTATTTTCTGTCCCCTAATCAACTTGTCAAAGGAAAGCCTGCCAAAGATTCTCCCTTTGATTAACATCAGGATTCTGAAGATTTTTCTGGTAGAGGACGTTGCTACCCTGAAAGAATTAGGAGGAAACCTCGCCTATAAATATCCGCGCCTTTTCTTAAATAAAGTTAAGTTTTTACCTCCAGTTCATTCTTAATTTTACTTATTTCTAGAGCCTCTGTACAGCAAAATCCTCTCCAGCCATCAACTTTACCAGTTCTATTACAATAGGTCCCTTGTCACCTAATTCCAAGCCTATAGCCAATTACCGGCCCCTATGTTTAGGATTCCAAGTCTCCCCACTGTCTACTCACTGCAGGCATTTTATCCCATCCATTTTGGTACGCTTCAGAGGAATTATTACACTCAGATACCCTATCCTGACAAGGTGTTTCAATGGTTATGTAAGTCTAATATTAAGTTGAAGCCCTCAAAGTGTACCTTTTTTAAATTTAATTGGAATTCCTTGGCCTCTCCATTTCTCAAGAAGGAATTCAACCCACGCAGGACAAGAATGAAGCCATCTCAAAAATGACACCCCCTTAAAATCTACGGGATATTCAGGTATTTCTAGGGATGATGGGGTATTACCATCAGTTAATCCCTAAGTTCACCCAACTCAGTGAGCCCCTTGTCCGGTTATTAACTAAGAATGCCACTTTCTATTAAAGTGCTGAACAAAAAGCCACTTTCTAAGACGATGAAGCAATTACTACAACAACAACTTATCCTACAGCACCCAGATTATAATAAACGTTTCATTTTGTTTATTGACGCATCAGACTATGCCGTTGGTGCCATCTCAGCCCAATTAGATAAACATGGTGTAGATCATCCTGTATCCTATTTTAGTAAGATGCTGTCAAAGGTGGAATGCAACTACAGTGTAACAGAGAAGGAGTGCCTTGATGTTCTGTTAGCTATAAAGCAATACCGCCCTTTTCTATATGAAACCACCTTCACTGTAGTTACAGACTACGCATCCCTAAAATGATTACAGAACATGAAGGATCCTACTGGTCGGCTAGCTCGCTGGGCTCTAAAGCTTGAGCCTTATGACATGAAAATTGAACACTGTGCTGGAACACATCACTTAAATTGTTGATGTGTTGACTCAGCTACCAGTCCTTCACTTTGATAATAGTGAGGCGGAAAGGTTGCATGACCTCTTAATGACCCCTGATGACTGGGATAATGAGATTGAACCTGTACAGAAAATGTTAGCCTGACACTCCTGTAATACCAAAGTGGAAAAATGGGAAGTTGTATAAGCAAGCGGGGGCAAAATGGCTCTCTTACCTTTGGCCCTCAGAACGTGTACCAGTTATCCTGGAAGCTTACTCCACTCTAAGACATGGAGGAGCCAAAAAAACCTATGAGTGGATTAAGGACTAGTATTATTGGGATGTAATGGTGGAAGCTATCGTTGACATCTTATAAGCTTGCCTTACATGTAAGAAGCAATCAAGTTTAAAGACTAGATACCAATATCAACCCACTACTCCTCAACAATCATTCCATACCATTAGTTTGGATATAGTAGGTCCCCTTCCTCAGTCTACTATTGGAAACAAATTTATCCTAGTAGCTATTGACCACTTCACTAAGTGAATGGAAGACTTAGCTCTCCCTGTTCAAACGGCCAAGGCCACAGCCACATTTTTACATCAAAACATTTTCACTTGACTTGGCTGTCCCCAAGTATTACTCTGCAATAATGGTAGAAATTTTACCTCCAGAGTAGCAAAACTCTGGCCACATCCATGGAAACCCCCAACAACTTTTCTCAGATCCATATAATCCCTCAACTAACAGGGCTGTGGAATGAGCTAATGGTACCTTGGTATCCATTCTATAAAAATTGGCCTCGTCTGATCCACTTCACTTGGATCAGTTCCTATCCAGTGCTCTTATGGCTTACCAAATTAGTTATCACAAGGTTTTGAAATATCCCCTTTCTGTGTCATATATGGGCGAGAACCAGGAATACCTGCCTTCTTAGTCAAAGCTGTATTTTTCTCTAGAGTTGAGGAACCTGATAAGGTCATGAGAAGATTGGCTCAGCGCATCATTCAACTCCAATCTGAGGCAATGATAAATTTATCAAAAACTGTGACTAAAGAAATGCAGGCAGCCAATGAGCTCAGAACCCCCTACATACATTTCAAGTGTCTGACATGGTATTATATTACCATTATCACATCACTCCTAGAATTGGTAAGCTTGGAAAGACTTGGGAGGGTCCCTTCACCGTCACGTACAAGAGAAAAAATAAGTATTCCATTTAGTCTCTAGCTACTGGTAGTACCATCAATTGCATATATGGCCATTTCCTATGGCCCTACTTACCCTTAACATTCTTGATGGGGGTGATGTCAGACATTTGCCTTTGCAGCTGAAAAATAAGATTGCTTTCTGTTGAATTCAGCCAAAAAGGGGAAATGTAAACCATTTATGATTTTCTGATTTTAACAAGAGCGATTCTAATAATAATGGAAATGATTATATTGAAGATATTGACCAAAAGACCCTGGACAATTCTTGGTGGAGCCCCATTAATTAGGGTAACACCATTACAAAACCTGCTTGGGCGATTAATATAAAATTGAATGGTCAGATTTCCTGCCCTCATGATGGACCTTGAGGCAACCATCAGAAGATACTCCCCAATCACAACCAGGTCCTTCAAAACACCTATGCGGGGGACACCCCTTTTATAGGCGTGGTGGAGGTCCCCCAAGGTGAAAGTAATTTATCTAGCAGTGATTGGTTGAAAAAATAAAATCCTTACCACACTTGTACACTCTTCCCCAAAACCTCACTTTTCGTTTTCCCAAATTAACTCACTTTTCCCAAGATCTGATAAGAGCAGAACCCATATTACCTAATTTGGATGTATTGAAGCTATTCCAAACCTATCTCCAAATTCACCCTGACCCGCAAAACAGTTTAAATACTTAATAGTCAAATATTGAGAGGGATTGTTTTTTATTCTACCCTGCGCTCCTAATAAAAACAAGTTTTTATTAGCGTTTAATTTATAGTTTTTATCAAAGATTTTGTGAAGTCCAGCGGCATAAGCACCAGCAAGAACTAGGTTGCTTTATTCCTACAGCTGCAAAAGATCTGAGTATTAGCCTGGTAACTTGGCCATTGTCAACTCCAAGAACCTCCACTTGAAGAAACCCTGCCGCAAGATAGGCCCTAAGCGTGTTGGACCCTTTAAGATCCTCAAGGAGGTTGGCCCGTCAGCTTATTAGGTTTACTTACCCACTTTATAAAAGTGTTCTACACCCCTACATGTTTTCCTCCTGACCCCTTTGATGGTACCATGCCACTTAACCTGATCCTGTCATAGTGGATGGTGAACCTCAATATGAGATTGATAATGTTCTTGCTTTTCGCCTATCCCAACTCCACCTGCAGTACTTGGTGGCCTGGAAAGGTTATGATGAGACTTAGAGAAGCTAAGTATCCTTTTGAGACATGACCAAAGCTCAGGACCTAATTTCTGACTTTCACTTAAGATTTCCAGATGCTGCAGGACCTGCCACACAAGCCTCCTTAGCCGCCATTAAGCTACCTACCCCCCACAAGAATTTTGCCTTGGCCAATGTCTCCTCAGGTGGTGTAAAACCCTGTCCAAGATTGGAGGGTGATGTCATAGCTAGTGATATATTTTTTGGTTTAAATGCCCATCCAAAAAAAGTCAAAAAAGCTCTTGGAGCAAAGGACAGAACCACCAAAAGTCACTGATGACCTCTCTAAGTTTATTGACAGGAAATGGTTTGTGGTTTTGCCTGCTAAGGCTGAGGAAAATGGCTCGTCTGAGGTGGAAAATATGGCGGAAATTGACCAAAAAAGTCCAGAAAATCATTCAATACAAAGTTATGGAATTTGGACAAATTCAGGAAATTTTTATTCATTTTAAAGTGGAAATTAAACTGCTCAGATTGGATTTTATTAATTTCTAGTTACTCATAATCAATGGGTAATCATTGAAAAACTTCCCTTTAGATTTAGGACCCCAGCTGAGGAAGGCTTTGCTTTTATCTGATACTCAGATAAATTTAATAAAGTCTAGGACTTTTGTGAAAGCTTTCTAATACTTTTCTGATTATTTTAAAATAATACCTCAGTTAGAAGTTCAGCAATGGCTGGATTCTGTTTCCCGCTCTGGTTTGGCTCCCCAGTGGCATGCAAACCCTCCGCTTACTCCATGGACTAACCTACCCACTCTGCAGCCTATTCTTCCAACTCCGTCACATTATTTCAGCGCTTTTTCCCAATTCTTATGCCACCTTTCCCAACTCTCATGGACTCTTGTCCCTGATGGTTGTGGCTAGTTTGTGCTTTTTTTACCAAATTTAATTGGAAAAATAATCCAGAGTGCATGGTACGTTTCTTCATTTTGTTGGGTCACTTGGCCTTGGCACACCTTTGGCTTAATCTCTAGCTTCCGCGACCTCCTGCGCTACAGTTTCCCTGAGATAGCTCTTTCTGGGCCACTATTTATCAATGAGTGTATGATCCCCTTTCTTCACTTGGATATTTGGTCTATTTTGGATTGCTCTGAAAATAAAACCCATTTTCTAATTATAGTAGCGTTTAAATAGATTTATTTATCTAATTATATCAGTTCTGGTGTGGCTATTCAGGGAAAGGAACAAAATCTATAGACTTCCATGTTATTTCAACATTTGAGCCTCATGACCAAGGGGTTGTAAGAGTATCGATAAGAGGGGTTGACTGAAAAAGGAACCATGGATGAGTTGAGGTGTAAAGAACTCCATAAGGTGAGGGTTGGCTATGCACCAGTAAGTGCTACCCCGAGAAGCTTGCAAGGTGACAAAGGCTAACGGCATTTAGACATCCACTAAACCTTGGACAGTTGAGGCATATATCTAAGCAGATATTGCTTCACGAGATATTTTCACAGATTGCCCAAATCTAGCAAACTTTACTCACCTTTTGGTATGGATCAGCTTTTCATTTTGGTTTCCGTTGCAACTTAGTATGCTGGAATATTGAGGCAACTCTCTTCCAGCATAGGTTTGCGTATGTCAAGATATAGTGTAAGGTCTTAAGAGCCTTGCCTGTCACAACTAGGGGCTAATCATTATCAGCTATGTGCTTAATAAAGTTGCTATTATTGACTCCTACATTAGTTCTTGACAATGACTGGTATGATCTTCTCCTTAGGATACAACTTTGGTTGAGAATTAGAGAAAGTCTAGTGATGAGGATTAAAATCTACCTATATAGGCTACCATTTGCCGCATATAGTATAAGATGCACCTTAAGAAATTGAAAGCTTAAGCAACGTGTCTGTCTAATAGGGTATTAAAAATATTTTTATAATAAATTATAAAGAATTTATTTGAATACCATGCTTCAACCACCTTCCATGAATTCTGAGGGGGAGGTGCTACTATAAGTGCGCTCCTTGAGTATTCTCCAGATCATAAGTTTAAGTCAACACTGAATCCAGGTTTAGTGGCCGTTAACTAAATTCATGAGGTAACAGGAATTGTTAACCGATAACTTAAAAAACTAAAGAAATTTCCTAAAAATCTTTGATTCAGCCAACAGTGGAGTTGTTTCAGTAGTACTGTTCAAGAATCTAAACCAGTCTACGGGTATAAATAATTCTTTAACATTAATAATGCGTATTATTTTTATTAATAGATTACTTTAAGTTTCTAGATGAGGGGAGCTTGTGAGTTGATTTGAAAGAAGCCTTAAAATAGATCAAGTGGAAGTAAGTACTGGAGTGATTCTTACCCTGTAGTACAAAAAGTCATTCAAAGCTCTTATCATGATATATGCAGATATTATTTAATGTATTTGATGGTTTTTGGATGAAAAAGGTTTTAAAATTACGTGAAACTTGCTATGAGCCTCTATTCTGAGCTCATCCAAAATGTGAATCTAAGGTCAAAAGTGGCTCAAGGGTCACTTGAACTAATAGCATTACTAATAGAGGACCACAAGACTTTTGGCAATAAGTTTATATGGACAAAATGCATCAGACTAAAGCTGTGGCTTCTTGAAGAAGTACACTTTCAATTAGGGTCTATTATATAAACAAAAGTTCCATGATAGATTAGGTTAAGAATTAAGATAAACAACAAAGTAATAGAGGAAAGCTAACCCAGTATTTCAAAAGGTTTTAAAAAGTCAGAAGGTGAAAAAAGTTGCTGACATTGCAAGGTTGGGCAAGAGGTTCAACTTGAATTCTAAATTTGGAGTTGGCCAATTATTTGAAATTCTATAGGGACAGTATATTGTGACACTTCATTTTTTACAGTAGGAAAAGGTTGAAAAATAACAGAGATAAGTTCTAAGAAAAACTTTTAACAAAAATTAAACTTTTAATGAAATATGGTAAAAACTATGAAGTCCTCAATGGTTTTCCCGCTACAATTTTTAATTTTTAGGTTCCAGAAAGTCATCTAGGACCAAATTTTGCAAAACCTATATGACTATACAATTTTTTAAATCTCTATGTTTAATTAATTAATAATCCATTATTATGACCTTTTACAGGCCATTTCTTGTAACATTTTTTATTAACATACTTCAGCTAAACATCTTAAGCTGGAGCCACCACAGCCCATCTTTTGTTAGTGACTTTAGGAAGATCATGTATTGACTTGAGGAGGGCTGTACTCTTTCTCCATTTTTCTTTTAGCCTCTCTTGGGATTCTCAATTCATGGCAGATGAAACTTATTGTGACATAAGCATCTCTTAGAGACTGGGAATCAAAGATTTTGCAAAGCCCATGAGCCTTTACCTTTCTTCTGGTCCATAACAAGGACAGCAGTCACTGCGTTGTCATGGAGTACCACTATCTTACTGCCATAGCTAAAAGGATAGATGAAAGTTACATGATTCTTACTTTTAGTAACATGATATCATTTCTTTTGTCATGGACCTTTCCAATGGGTACCACATTAAAGCTGGCTCCCAAATATAGAAATTCTAATATATAGTTTAAAGGCCTGTATGAATTTACTCAGATGCTGAAAGAGTTATAACATGACCTCAACACCTTTAACGCGCTAAAGACAACTTTTTGGGTTTTAAAAATGTCATTTATTCTAATCTATTAAATATGACAAAAGTTAAATAAACAATCAAAAATAACCTCAAGCATTTATAGAAAAAGTTTCTTGGTATAAGTAATAGAAAAATAATAACTTCTAAGTGATTATATTTTTATAAAGAGATAGTTTTTTATCACTGTCAAGGACGCAGCTAATAATATTTATACTGGGATCCCAGTCTGGGTGTGTAAAGACCCAGTGAAGAGCTCAGAATGCCAGTGGCGCATGATTTTGAATGACTTGGAAGAGTGGGACTATCACATTAAAAGAAGGGGAGCAGAAGTTTAGTAATTACCAAAGGCCCTAAGATAAGCCAAATGGCTGCAATGGGGCAACCACGAGTCTTGTGGGGGCAAATCCCAAGGGCAAGGGAGGCAGGGAGGATGACAACACCTCAGAGTTTTGCTGTTGCTGGCCTTTGGGTAGGCTATCATGATAGCCAAGAGGCAGAGCAATGCCTTGGGTCCTTACAAGGGTCTTGCGAGAGGTAGGGTGCCAGTAAATGTTACAAATCAGATGTGATGGGTCAAACAAGGCATATTGGATTCTGGTGGGAATACTGAAAGGGGCCACAAAGGTTGACGCGATTCAGTTTCCTGTGCAGGATCAACAGTGGGAGAATGGTGAGAATGAGGGATGCATAGTGCGCTGGGGTTGAGTTCCCCCTGAGGGGGATGCTCTAAGACCCTCAAGTGAACTGGATATTAAGTGGATTGACTGGGTGGAGAAACTGGTTCCATTGGTGACAGGGTGGAGCCAACATGTCACAGTATTGTCAAGTGATCAGGTATTTCCAAGCCAGCAGTGGGTCAGAAAATATGATTCTGAACAAACAAACGTGAGTTGGGGGCAGTGGATAGGTACATACCATTTGGGGCGAATCTTTTGATGAATCCAGCAATGACTACTGCATGGAAAGGTCAATCAAGTGAATAGCCTAATTGATAAACATTAAAATGATAGCTTGGGTGGTGGCATGTTTTGTCAGATTGACAGGAGAAAGTTTAAAAGATCAAATGTGGTGGATGTGGTCCGCATTAAGCTGACTTTGGTAAAAAGGGATTTTATTCGAGAACTAAAGAGTATTATGAATCAACAACAGACCTTGGGGCTGTTGTCTTATAAGGGGAGGAGAGTATCAAGGAGGGGAATCAAAGGATTGGTCCCATGAGGGTCTGTAGCATGCTCCATTTGGCTGGGAGGACAGTAGGCACGGGGGCTTTTAAGGCATTAGACAAATTCAGTAAACTTTTAGGGCCTTCTCCAAGTTTTGGGGCCAAATCATAATGATGGTTTCAACATGGCACCCATTTATACAAATCAGGCCTTCTGTGCATTATTTTCTACCAGAATACATTCTAGTAGGTCAAAGCAATTGTGCCAGCTTGTGAGTAAATTGTCCAGCTGAGGTTATCATGGGCAAATACACTATCTAATAGTGGTAACCTGAACTTGAGCTCTGGTACAGTATCAGTTAACTGGCCTCAGAACTCTTTTAACCCTTACAGGGGAATCATTAGAAATTTGGCTAGGGTTGAGGTGAGTCCCAAGCTTGCCAGTGGCCCCTGAAGTGGCCAAAGTCTATTCAAATAATCTCTTTATTCCCCAACAGGGTAGAGGAGGGAGGGAGGAACAGGGAAGGTGATCCTTAGGCCAGAGCAGCGACCCAGCTTTCATCTACCACATGAGCCAAGTCACTTAGCTGTGACAGGGGGCTCACCTGGACCTTTGGACCCATCTTGCGCCTGAAGGGATACTGGTCCTGGTCTAGGCGGAGTGGCTGTGCCTCAGGACTTAAACTACTCTTTCCTTTTTAAACAAGAGGATTTCCCTGTTGTAGCGTGGACCAGGGAATAATTCTTGTGCTTCTAAGGGCGCTTGATAACAAGGATGGCAGCAATCTTCTGGGGAGGGGGTTGGGAACTGCGAGGTGGGTTGTGTAGAATTTCTCTACCTACTCACTGTAATTTGCGCAGTCACAAACACTGTTGGATTTTTGGCGTTGAAGAGGCTCGCTGGTGTTTATGACCTTAAATCCTACAATTTATTTAGGGGGTTTCCTCACCACTTATAAGAAAATAACAAAAACTAATAAATACTAAAAATGTTGAGTTTTATAGATTTTATTAGTGATATTGGCAGTGTAAAGAAACGAAACCTCTTAAAAAGTCTTACCTAGTATTTAAAATGTTGCAGCTTAAAGTTCGGATTGCTTAGTAAAGCCTGAATTAGGGACTATTGAAATTCGACCTATCAGAGCTCAGAAGCCTCACTTCACTTTGATGAGATGGCTGATGGAGGGCAGGTAAGATAAGTCTGTGCAGTAAGGATTTGATTATTTAACCCAATTAGTGGGCTGGAAAACTTTGCACTTGGTTGGACCCCCTATGAGCTATAAAAGGAGCCAGTATCCACGGTGTAGGCTGTACTAAAATGAAAGTGTCCTAGAGAGGAGATTCCTATGAACTCCTCTAATTTGGCCAACAATTTGGTCACCCAAACTCATTTTGTGTGCCATATTATTATTAGAAGTGTTACCCCAATTTGAGGGGATCCACCAGGAATTGAACAGGGCTTTTGGACAATATGTTTATTATTTTCCTCCAAACCACCCTTATTATTAATTGGACTTGTAATTTTCTGACAAGCACTAACCCAGCTGTTCTTATATAATGGTAACCCGTCCAGTGACAAGGTACTGGATGGACTGGCTGGAATTCAAGAGAAGCAATGGTTGTAACCTCCGTCTCCAAGGAGTCCCCCAACAAGAATGGGTTGGGGGATATTGACCTTTACCCTTGAAGGGGGACAGGAGAGAGGTGTGAGAAAACGTTGTGTTGCTTCCTTTGTGCAGGAAGCCTTATATGGTAGGTATCATTGCCTAGGTCTTTCTCAACCTCAAAGGAGCCTAAGCATTTGCTGTTATCTTCTGTGCGGAGGCTTTCAGCTGGATGTTCCACATGTCAAACATGACTAGTGAGTCAACCTTAATCTCATGCCCAAGAGGCGCTTCCAGTCAGCTATCTTCTTGTAGTATTCTATGGCTTTCACCAAGTGTTCATGTACAAGACTCTGAGTTTTGTCAATTTAGATATGCAGTCCTCAGTTTTAAGGACTATCAAGAGATACAGGAGCCAATTTGTAAATAGGATTGTATCCCCAGGATGACCTTAAAGGTGGAGAAGCTAGAAAAGGAGTGTTTGGCATTATTTTATTCAAAATGAGCCAAGGGCAGGTCATTGGCTCAGGAGTCTTGGAAGGAAGATGCATACTAATGCAGGTACTGCTCCAGTACCTAGTTCAACCTCTCACTTTGCCAACAGACTAGGGGTGATAAGAAATAAACTTGAAGGGCTTGATATTTAGGACTGACAAAAATTTAAAAAATGGGAAGTAAGCTGGGGTCCCCTGTCACTCACAATCTTTGGGAAGGCAAACATGGCAAACACATGGGTATGAAAAAGGGACGCAGTCTCTACTGCAATTATGGATGAAAGGTAGGGGATAAAGAGAGCAAACTTTTTAAATTGGTCAACAACTAACATGATCTCATTAAAACTGTTGGATAGGGAGAGCTCTACAATGAATTCTGACAAGACTGAGGTCCATTGGCCCTCAGCCTGCTGCAGGAGATATACAACCACTTTTTGCCTGAGCAATCTGACTTTGCATGCATGCAGGTGATGCAACTGGAAAGCCAAGAGTGGACATCCTTGGAGGACTCTGGCTATTTATAGGTACTATAATAAGGTCTGTGCACTTCTTGGTGCTGTGGTGGCCTATTACCGGTGGAACGTGGTGTTCTTTGATGAATGTGCAAAGAGAGGAGGACCCAAACCTATTTTTGGAACCATATTGTCCCATCCCTTAGGGCATATAGGCACCTCTTCTGTAACTTGCACTCCAGATCCTCATACATCTCGACTTCTTCTAGAAAGCAAGTTTGGGCCGCCAAGACACAGGAGAGGAGTGGGCATTTGAGGCTAGTACAGCAAAGGATACAGAGTGAGGGATCAAGGAGAGATATGGGAGAGGGCACCACTGTGGTGAACTTTAGGGGGTCCTCACCATCATCAGGTGACAAGGAGGGGTTCCGGCTTTGAATATCCAGCAGGTAATTAAAGGGCACCTTGATGAATTTGTACTTAAAGTAGAACACACAGAGTTCCTGATAGTGCAGGTTTAGCGATGACCCAGTTTCTAGTGTTTACGGTAGTATATCAGGGTCTTATGGTCTGTTCAAATTATGATTTCATGCTGTGACCCCTGCAAGAGGTAACTCTAGTGGGTGAGAGACCATGCCACTGCATCCAATACCTTGTCATAAATGGTCAAGCCTGATCTGTAGCTGTGAACTTGTGGGAAAAGTAAGCTATGTGGTGTCATAATTCTTCATGCTCCTGGAGCAGCATTGCACTCACTGCCATCAAGGAGGCGTCGCAGGCTACCACAAAAGGCTTAAAGGTGTCCACATGGCGGATTACTGGGGTTACCAAGAAAAACTCTTTGATGGCCTCAAGGCCTGCTGACATCTAGGAGATTACTTGAAAAGAGCCTTCTTCCCTGTTAGTGGATTAATGCCGCCAGCTAGGGGGAGGCTAAGGAGAACTTCTTCAAGAAGGCAATCATGCCAAGGAAGCTGAAAAGTTGCTTTTGAGTGGTGAGGTGAGCTAAGACTGGATGGCCTTTAGCTTGCAGGGGGAACAGCATAGCCATACTTCAAAACCAAGCTTCCTAAAAAGTATACCTCCTCATAGAAGAAGTTACACTTGGTGGGCTTTACTAAAAGTCTCACCTTGTGGAGGGCTGACACCACAGATAGTCAGGTCTTTGGTATGTTGATTAAGGCAGGGGAATGGATTAAAAAGACCTTTAATATATGCAACGGCGCAGGAATGTCGCAGGTCTCCCAGAAAATCATTGATGAGGCTCTGGAAGGCGGCCAGGGAATTACCCTAAACTGGAAGAGCCCTCATCTGTTGTGAATAAATTTTAGCCACTCTTGTCCCCTTGACACCCTCGCCTGATTGATGGCGTTGACCAGATCTAGCTTAGAGAATACGTGGGACTTGGTGATGGCCTGGGCAATATATGTTCCAAAAATAAGGTATAAATAAGAACCGTGATGTTGTTCATGTTACTATAGTTGACACATTGAATGCAATGACCCATATGATTTCCTGACATAAAATTACAGGAGAGGCAACTTGAGAGGGTTTTTTTTTGGTAAGTTATACTTTTCTTCAGCATATTGTATAACCAGATTACCAAAGCTTTGTCCTCCTCCTCTGTATACAGGTAGAGTGTACAAATGATCTTGACAAGATCCACCGTCAGCTGAAATGACATATCGTACTTGGAGTTAGAGGGAAGCTTTGCAACCAGAGACATGTCAAAGACGACCTTTTATGGAGCAAGGAAGGATGGGAAGTTGGGGGAGGTCTATTGGGCAAGGTCTGGGTGAGATATTGAACTAAGCGAGGGGCTCATGGTAAGATTGTTGAGTATAAGGAACTCGACACTGAGATTGTGATTTGTGAAGGAAAGGAAGTTGCTGCTCAGTTTAGTCTTGACCTGCTGCCAGCGCCAACGGCCCACCCCATAATCACTGGATATAGCAGGTCTTGTAATTCTGAAAGTGGTCTCAAAACCCAAAGTCATGAGCCAAAAAATTTATTGTCATTACATAAGGTGGCACTTCTCAGTTCAGATGAGGAGCCTAATATGGAGAAGCTGCCTCAATCACCAAGTCAAAGGTTTATTATATACTGAGGTCAATGAAGTACCCGCTTCTCCTGTATTAAAAAAGCCTAAACAATGATCTCAAGTGGTTTCGTGCAGAAAGTAACAGGAAACATAAAATAGCTTATTCCTTCTTATTGAGAAGGTCAAGGGAGAGGGCTGAGGTGGGGGCATGACCCATGATGAGGAGTGGAAGTTTGGTAGGCGTGGGCCTGAACTGCACCTCCGGCGCAAGAGTCATGTCTTCATCCCTCTGATGAGGAGTTGGCGATCATGTGTATACCTGCCTCCCCACTTTGAAGGGGAATAGGACTCAGGGATGGAAATATCAGTGCATGACACATCAGCCTCGCGACCTGGGAGCCCAGGTGAGGAGGATTCATAGGGAGGCATTAACTGTGAGACAAGGCCAGTTGTTATTTCCTGGAGGTGGTACATCCAGAGCGCCCATCACAAGAGGGCGTAGGAAGGCGAGACCTGAAGGATGTTTTACCTGTCCCCAGACATTAGTTGAGGGTGGAGGAGCATTCTGTGGTGCAGTGAGTTCAGCAACGGCTAGAGCGGGATTGTGGAAACGTCTAGCTTCAATAAGGCGAGCCAACAAGAAAGAGACTTCCAGGGACCTAGGAGAAAGCCCCTAAGATGGGTGGGCAGCGAAATTGAATCAAGGGCAGTATGGAAGGCGGATACAGTGAACTTGGATGGACATGTACTGAGGGTGCCAGCATATAAAAGGATTTGATGAGGGAGTGTAAGTCAGTGGCTGTCTGCCCCAGGATGAAGAGACAGTGGAGGCATGAGGGTCCTGACTCTTGGACCTAGGCCTTTGAGGTGACCAGCTCAAGCATCAGGGTGGGGTTTCTCATCTTGGCTGCAGAGCGTAGCATACCACTTACCCAATGGCGGTTATCCCCTTCCAGGACATCAAGGAGAGCCACGCTCTGTTGGGTATTGGAGGGAGATGGGTTTCAAACTTTTGGAGGAGAAGCGCAAGTGGAGCTCCTCCAAGACAAGATTTGATTGGCCACCTCTTCAGAGGGAACAGGAGGACCACATCCTTATCATATTCATCTCAGGGTTACGCTATGATCAGGGGTTGGCAAACTGGGCACCGTTCTGCTAGGGACCTATTGCAGGCTTAGATGAATGAGGCGGCGGACCAGCTGGAGAAGATAAAATTGCAAAGCAAGTTTAAATTTATCATGAGTGTGTAGGCAATTGCTTTTATGGTGCCAGCTAGGAGGGTGGAAAGAGCGGAAGTAAGTGAGCAGTTCATTATGTCAAGGATGTAACTATAAAAAATATACTCGGCTTCCAGTATGAGTGCGCAAAGACCCAGTGAAAAGACCAGAATGCCTATGGCATAGTAGTCCAAAGGACCCTGAAGATTGTGGTTATAGCGTTAAAGTGAGGGTAGTAGAAGTTTAGTAATGTACTGAAGGCCCCCAAAGAAAACTAAATGGATGTGATGGGTTTAACCGCAGATCTTATGGGGCAACCACCAGGGGCAGGGGAGGCAGGAAGGATGACAACTTCTCGGGGGTACTGCAGTTTCTGGCCTTTGGATAGGCTATCAGAATAACCAGGAGGCAGATCAATGCTTTGGCGCCCTACTGGGGTCTCACAAGAGGTAGGGTGCCAATCAAAATTACTAAGCAGATGAGACAGTTTGAAACATGGTGTATTGGACTCCAGCGGGAATCCAAACAGGGGCTGCAAAGTATGACAGGGTTCAGTTTCTCACATGGGATCAACAGTGGAATTGGGGCGAGAATGAGAGCCACACAACGCGATGAGGATGAGCTCCCCCTGAGGTGGATGCTTCAATCCCTCAGCCAAATGAGACCTTCAGCAGGTTGAATGGTGAGGACACTGGTTCCGCTGGTGATAGGGTGGAGCCAACCTGTCACTGTTGTGTTAAGCAAACAGGTTTTACCAAACCAGTGGTGGTCAGCTAACTGTATTCTGAACAAACAGATGTGAGTTGGGGGCAGTGGAAAGGTATGCGCCATCTGAGGCAAATTTTTTGGTGAAATCAGTGACATCCCACCGGGTGTCATAGTCAATCAAGCAGAGAACCCAATCACAATCATTTGAATGATAAATTTGGCAGCAATATATTTTGCAGGATTAATAGGAGGATATATTTAACCGAGGAAAGCACCAGGTGACAGACAATATCAAAATGAATCTCCAAAATTAAATCAACTAAAGGTTAAACATGAATTTACTTCCCTTTTTGGGCATTGAGACATGAAAAGAAACAATAAAATTACCTACCAGGTGGTATAGCGGTGAGCCACTTAACCCATCATGGCAGAGGGGGAGGGAGGATTGGGCGGGTCATCTTCAGGCTCAGCATTTTAGAGGCGGACCAAGGCTGAGAGTAGGGGGGTTGGAGCATCCGCAAGATGAAGGTCAAGGTGGAGTAGGTATTGTTGAGATAGACTATTTGGGCCTGGATTCAAGCCTCTATGAGTTCAGCAATGTGGCTTTTAGCCTGGGTTTGGGCGTTGAGAAATTGTTTTAATTTCATTGTTTTTGTTCTTGTGGTGCATTTGGATGGGAATAAATCTTCCAGTTGAATGACATGCTTGACGGCGATGGTGGCAGTTTTGTGGAGGCGTTGGATTTCCTCTTTTACAGTAGGAGGAAAATTGAAGGGAACAAGGGGATGTGCAGCCTGTTTTTAAATCCTGTAAAAATTTGCACATAGTATATGAGTACAGGTATTAGGATTGGCCACTGCAGCTGCGGCAAGCTGGTGGTCACTTTGGTAAAGGGCTCTGCAGACATATCGGTTGGTTGGGGCTGGGGTATCAAAGTCTGAATTCAAGTAAGGTGTTAAATCAATTGGATAGCTCGTGGTAGGCAGTTTCACCCAATTCAGTTTCTTCCTCCAATAATTTCCAGGGCTTTCGATTAATTCAGGAAGATATATGAATAGGTGATTTTGATTTGGTAGTTTTTGGGGTGGGGGATTTTCTAAATTGAACAATGGTCCAATCCTGCTCCCAATTGGTTGGCATGTGTCTGCATTGTCAAGATTTGGGTTTGAGTTGCTAGATTTTGCTTTTGGTTCAGGTGCATGGTCTGTGGGGTAGGGGCAGCCAAGATCCTTACTTGTACACTGTAAGTGTGGCCTCATGGGTGGTGTTGTCTCTGTTTGCAGGGTGTAAATTATATTGACATACCTTTTAGGTGTGGTCAAATTCATAGAAGAGGGGGAAAATTGTGCGACCATTGTCAGTGTGGGCTCAAAAGAAATGGTCAGGTGCGGATGGGATATAGGCATGCAGTGGGATGTGCTGGGCCATGTTCAGCTAGTGGGGGGTAATAGTGGCCATTTCCCGAGGTGCCACAAGGCGTTCAGCACCACTTGGGACAACGAATTGGAGGATAGGGACTTCCCCCATAAGTGGACAGCCCCAACATCAACTCCTCATAAAGTGTTTGAGGGGAAGGTGTGAGGGGAGGTTTTCAAATGTTACCACAAGTGAGGTATCATCTGGGAGGCGTGTTTGGATGGTGGTAATGAAGGGTATTTCTATAAATTAATTGTATATCTGCCTAGTGACTGCATCCTCTTCAGTGGGGAATCCACTATTAAAATAGCCCTTTTATAGGTGGAAATTTATCAACCCTGCTGGCGTGAAGGTGGCCATTGCAAGCTCAATTATCGCTTTGTTAAAAATGGGAATAGACAGCCATACTTAACGCAGAGGCAAAAGTGAATTTGGATTGGGGTAGGGCTAGGGGTGGGACGGGTTGGGTGGGCTTGTGTAAGGTGGAATGCTAAGTCCTTTGGGGGGACATAGCAACTGGAAATATTTGGTGGATTTGATGAGCCAGTCCGCATGCATTTGCCTTCTGGGAGGTAAGCGTTAGTGGGTGGAGCACCGCTGCCCCATATAGGGGCAGATGGTGGTGGATCTGAGGAAATAAATTTGGATATTGGTGCTTTAGGGGTGGTAGTGCAAAACTGACTCATTTTTCTAAAATTGCTCAAAATTGATGTTGAGTGGAAAGAAAAAGCAACCCTTAAGCGGAAGACAGAGAAACCAAAAGGAGGACTTATTATAAGAGCAAATGTGGTGGATGGGTTACACAATAAGCTGAATTTGGTAAAAAGGGCTTTTATCAGAAAGTTAATGAGGGTAATAAACCAACAACAGAACATGGTGGCGTTGTCTATGAGGTGAGGGAATGATTGGGGAAGGGCTTAAAAAGATTGGTCCATGGGATCAGCAGCATGCTCTGACTGACTGGAAAGACAGTGAGAATGGTGTGTTACAAGGCATCAGATAAATTAAAAAACTTGGATGGCCTCCCTCCAGGCTTTGGGGCCAAATAAGATTAATGGTTTCTAACTCAAACCATTTGTTTGAGTCAGCCATCTGTGCGCCCCATTATGCTAAAATCTGTTCCAGAGGGTAAGGCAATCTTACCAGCTCATGAGTTTATCAGCCAGCTGAGAGTCTTGTGGGGTAATCCGTTATTTTATAATGATAATCTGAACTATCTTCTCTGACCCAGTATTAGTTAATTGGGCCTTGGAACCATTTTGCCCCTTTTCATGGGATTTTTGGAAATATGGATAAAGGATTGGGTGAGACCAAGGTCCCGCCAATGGCCTCTGGATTGGCTTATCTCTCTTCAGACCCCCACTTCCATCTCCACCAGACTAGAGGATGGAGCGATAGGGAGGAGGGATCCTCAGGGGCCAGAGCAGTGACCCAGTGCTCATCCACCACATGAGCCAAGCCACTTAACTGTGACAAGGGTGTTCATTTGGTACTTTGAACCCCTCTTACGCCTGAAGGGATGCTGGCCCTGGTCTAGGATGAGTGAATGTTCCTCAGGACTTAAAGTTGCATCACTATATAAGATGGAATTCAACCTTGCCAGATAGAACAAAAGCCATTTGAGGCATACCCATTACTAAGAGAATTAGGACATATAAAGTGTTTTAGGAATGACTGTCTTACTGACAGAATATTATACTTTTTTGATTTCCTAGCTTATTGTCTAACTAAAAAAAGATGCCTTTCATCTAGAAAAACTCAACAGAAGTCTTTAAACTCCTTTTTAATACTTTGGCCTCCTTTCTATAATGGTTTATCATTAATTTGATAATCTTTTCCTGATATTTCTAGATTTAAGGGATCTTGGATATAAGAGACATCCTCTCCATACATAAAACAATTTATTTAGACTATAGCATTGCATATCTTAGCAATTTTAATAAGAAGTCTGAATAAAAATACAGTTAACCAAGCGAGAGCCTAGTTGTACTTTAAAAAAGTACTTCATACCATATATTTATTTAAATTATTTTACTATCATTACTTATGATGCATAGTCATTGTGGCTCCAAAAAATGAAGAATTAAAATAATGGTTTTACCAATGGAATCTTATGAATTATTTCAACAATTTGTATAGTGTAGCGAGCTTATGCATATAACAAAGTCTGAAGCTTTATAAAATTGCAGTTTTAACTCAAAGTGCTAAGAATAGTAAAGAAATTCTAATTTATGTGAGGACTTAAACTGAAGAAAAAGAGTTGGTATGAAGAGAATAAAATCTATCCTACCAAGAAAATGTTCAAGACTACCAAGGTCTCTAGCTTAAGGATTTATTTTAATTTGAAAAATTTTATCACGGGAAAAACTCCTTGATTTTCAGATACCCTTGACCTAGGATAATTGATGGTGGCAACCAAAAATTTCATATAAACAGTATAATCAGTTTATTCAAATGAAAAAGATTTTAAGGAATGTGACACCATTTAAATGTTAAAATCACTTGGAAATTTTGAGACAAGATCTTTGTCAAATTTGATCTTATAATAGCTGCATCCTAAATCTTATTGTAGGGGTATTCAATTAAATGAATTAGAATTTTCTCCTGACATCAGAAGTGCTTTTTTCTCTGTATTAAGTTAAAATAACGCCATCAAATATGATCAAAATTTTTCAAATTATCTTAAATCCTGATAGTGCCCCTTCTAGATCTTGGTGTAGGGGTAAATAGCCATAAATATATTCTATGTAACCAACAACCACAGTACCATGGGCAATTATGATAATCAAACGTTCATTTCCTGGTTTATAATGACCTTTCAAGGATAGCCAATTTTGAAGTTAAATTGTCTCCTCCACCTGTCCAGTAATGACAAAAACTAAATCACCTAACTGGAAGGTATATAGGAGGAATGTTTGTCATTTAACTATTTGATTTCTACAGATTTGGCAACAGAAGATTTATTGAGGCCAAAGACTAAAGCTAATGCTTTACTTAGCAATAGCTTTTATGATAAATTCAGGGATTTGATTGATGTATGGTATAACATACTGCACTTTTTAGGGCAATTGAGGATATCTTTCATAAAAAGCTTAGAAATGTGACATTTTGATGATTTTATGGTGGCTAAATTTGATATTAGAATTGCATTGGGTATGTATATGGACAAAGTAAAGATTTAGTCAAGGCCATCTTCCAAGTAATTGAAATTGAAATAATGTTACCTCTCTCTACCATCCCATTGGTTGCAGGATAGTATGGATGGTAAACCCTTGAGTGGATCCCATTAATTAAATTAATTCTTGCACCAGTGAAGACCAAAAGTTCTGTCCATTGGCCAAGAGAATTATGGTATGACACCCATGTTGGTTGATGATATTATATGAAAACGAGGCAGTAGCTTTGGAATAAGCTGAAGAAAGAAATTTGGCCTTATCATTTTGTGAGATGTTCAACGACCAGTAAGTGGATTTGATGGGTATTAGATTCCTGGTGTATAAGGCCTATGACATCAATACTAACTTGTTTGAAAGGGTTAGAAGGCGGTATCTATTTCTATTGGGGCGAGGAGTAGGGTCAGCTTGGATTTTGCATACTAAGCAGGACTCTAATACTTTATAATGTGTAAAGCACCCCTTATCAGTAGCACTAGGTCTTTAGCCATTAATAAAATTTCATATTGCTCCCCGGCAGACTTGATGGTGTACTTCTAAGATGGTATCTATTTATGAAGAAGATAAATATAAAGCAACCATTAGATTGTCACTAGCTTAAAAGGTGACCGTAATGAACTTATATGTTCGCTTGCCTTTTTCTAAATCTTTAGCAATGATATAGGCTCATCTTTCCACATTTGAGGTTAACTTAGAAGATCATAAATGTGATCTTTCTCTGGCATGGTTAGAGTTAAAAGAGGTAATCTGGTTAGACAATCCACATTCTGACATATTGGGCCAGGGCAATGGATTATAGAGAAATTGTGCTTTTTGAAGCCAAAGGGCCCAACATGCCAGATGGTCATCAGGCTCTTTATTTTTTTAGATCCACTACAAAGACGCACGATCAGTAACTATAGTGAAGTGGGCCACATATATAAATGGGGTCAAAAATGTATAATGGCCATTTAGCTAAGCACTCTTGTTCCATTATACTATAACTGCATTAGACCATAAAAATCTTTTTCTGTAATAGACCATGAGATGATCCATTAAAAATTCATTATGTTGGGATAATATTTCTTATAACATTATTGCTAATGTCAATGAGAAGTAAAAAATGGTAATCAAAGTTGAAGCGCATAAGAATGGGGGATTGATTGTGAGCTAAGCGTAATACTTCAAAGGATATTATTGTTATTCTCCCCACAAGGTAAGGAATTTCTTTTTAATAACAAAAAAAGTAAGGTTGAGATCTACTTTCAAAACGTTGAATAATTGTCAGCAATTTGACCATCCCTAGAAAACCCTGTACGTCTCAAAGGAATAAGGTGGAGAATTTAAGAGATGGCCGTGACTTTGTCATTTATTTAGTTAAAATCCTTCTTGGACTACATTATGACCCTGAAAATATATATTTCTTGAAAGAAGGAACTTCAAGACAGTTTAATTTCAATGAAGTTTGTTGTAGTTGTTGAAAAACATTTTAAGGTGAGCTAAATGATCAGTGAAAGTTTGTAAGGAGACAGTTATGTTGTCAAGGGTAAATATACATACAAAATCTTTTTTGTCCCAAGTAAACTAATTAATGCTTTTTGAAAGGTAGAAGTGGCATTGCATAGCCCCTGTGGCATCTGCATGGGTTTCGCCAACCCTTCACTAGAAAAAAGAACATTTTTGCAATCCTCAAAGAATAGGTCAATCTGCCAGTAGTTATTGGCAAGATCCATTGCTGAAAGCTAATTCAAAACAGACATTAGACATAAAGAGTCATACAAGGAAGGGGGTAACATACCTTTAGTGGTAAAATTTAGGGGTTATAATCTATTAAGATACAATGACCTCCATGTTTATGAAGATAAATACAGTACTGTGCAAATTAATGTGAACACAAGTGATAATTTAGAACCAACATTTATTAGTTATAGACGAAGAAAAAAGAGAAAAGAATATAATTTAAACTGGTTTAATATAAAATATGTCCTCCCTTGCCTTTTATAACTTCTTTAACATGTTTTGGCATAGAACCAACAAGTTTTTTTTACAGTTTTCTGATATTTGCTGGTCTCAAAACCAGTATGGATTACAGCTTCAATCAATTTTATTTTTGTTGTGCAATCTATTTTAAAAAGTCTAGCCTTTACAATAGCCACATATTTGCAATTGGATTAAGGTCTGGTGAGTTTCCTGGCCATTCAAGGCATGATAACTTTTTGTCCTTGAAATATTTCATCATGATCTTGAACACATGACATGGAGTTGAATCTTGTTGAAAAACTGCTTGACCGTTGGCATCAACTTTTCTTAGTACAGCTTACAATCTGTGTTCTAGCAAGTCTCTTTATTTTTCAAGTTCATCATGCCTTTAATTGGCACAGGGCATCCGGTACCTTTATAAGAAAAGCAGCTTCAGAACATCTTCTTTAACGGATGTTTAGCTGTTTGATCAAAATGAGCTAACAGGGGGTGGAAGGCGAGTCAGTAAGGGCGTACGGCTTCCAACCAGAAGGTTGTAGGTTCAATTCCTGCCCTTCACATATCGATTGGGGTGCCAGCCAAAGGAAGCTATTGGCGGTTAGTAGGTCTAATAACACAAAAACCTTACCCATGACGTAACCAGAAAAATTTGAGTCCCAATCTGGAGGTGGAGAAAATTTCTTCAACATAGGTGACCCTGTTCAGGTTTCATGTCGTTTCTTTCTTTCATTTCTTTCTTTGGGTAATGCCTGTCCCCTGGTCAGCTTGCCTTGGTTAAATAAAAATCAATATGAGCTGTCATAAGTTTTTCTTTGTCACTTTTTCTAACAACACAAGATCACTATCCTTGTAACAAAAAATGGCTCTCATCTGAGAACAACTCTTTCTCCAAGCTTCAACAGTCCAACCAAATATATTTTTGCCCAATCATATCATTTTGTCATCATGGCAGCAGTCAATTACTGTTTTTTAGGTCTGACTGCTTTTCTTCCTCCTTCTATAAGTCGTTTTCATACGGTGGAGTCATAAACAATAACTCAGGCATGTGCTAAATCTTGCTGAAGTTTTTGGCTGGTTTTCCTAGAGTTTAATTTACTTTCCCTTATTAAAAAAAGTTTCATCTCTTGCTGTTATCTTTCTTTTCCTTCCACATTTCCCTTTTCTGTTCACTTCAATCGTCCCAATGTTCCTTTTTGCTTCAAAATCTTGTTGACAGCTCCTAAACTCACACCACACTCCCTGGCAATATCACTTTGAGTCATTGATGCGTTCACACAAAGTAACAATTATAGTGCGCTTTTTGCAAATAATATCCATCTTCAAAAATAAAAAGCAAATAAAGCCCACTTTAGCAAAGACACGACAATTCTAAAAAGCAAAATGCAACACGTCTGTAGCTTAATATGTAACATTACTTGATGACTGTCACAATAGTAAAACAAAATGGCTGCTACTTTGACATAAAAATGTTGCCAACTGTGAAAAAAGTAAAATTGTGGTAATTATGATGTGTTCACATTAATTTACGCAATACTGTAGCAGAGGTGAGCCAAAGGGCTTTTAGAGGTCACAAGTAGTCCAGCCTCTTATATTTGATATTGGCATTTTTACAAAATAAAAGTCTGAATTATCTTATGTTCAGACCAATAAATCGTTTGACCATCCTCCTCTAGGGGCAATCCTTGCAGAATCAAATGAATTGTCACTAAATGAGCCTCTTCTCTTAAACAGGCAGATTAATAAAGGTTTTTGGATTTGTCGCCAGATGAGAATCCATCTTGATTCCAGAGACCACCATCTGAATGCCCTCACATAATGGAAGGGTAACAATTTTAAACCTGATCGGAAAAAATGTCTGCAGATTGACCCCATACTGGATGATAAGTAATATCCTGAATGAAGAGGAATTGAGCATTATCCACCACAGGACACCTAGCCGCCCTATTAATATTGAAAGCTTTAACAAATAAACTTGATTTTTATTTTCCCTAGAAAATTCATATTTAATTTTACCTCTTTGCATAATTACATTATTTGGTATTGTAAACCAGGATAGTGAATATCAACTTTACCTAAATAATAGAAAGTACTATGCCATCGCCTCTCTACAGCCAATACAACTAACCAGGCCATCTCAAATACAAATAATGCTTCTGTTTCTACTGCTCTGGGCACCCAAAAAATTTAGATTTGGCCTTTTCTTTTTGCAAACCTGAAAGCTGCTTTAGCTCAAGAGACACTTGAGCCTTCTCTACTGTAGACTTCCAATAAGCTTGAGCTTTGAAAGGGGGTTATATTTGGAATCTACTCGATGGATAACTCCAGACTATATAAATAATTGCAAGGATCCTTAGAAAAAATTTTATTATTTTAATATGATTCCACATCTTGATGTTGTCTTTATAAGGGTGTCCCAATTTTTACTTTTGGATTTAAAATTGTGGTATGTGGGTCAATTATTAAGTCTTGTAGAGTTCCAAAACAGCTTACATACAAAATAAAGTCAAAAGGACAGGGGTTAAAATGGGTTATGACAGCATGCTGTGAGTTTAAAAATCTTATCAGTCTCAATAACCCAATAAAACAGAGATAGATTTTTCATAGAAAGGGTCTAGGATCCTGAGATTGTCAAAACTTTCTTAAAAGAAGAGTTGGTTTATCCATATATTTCAAGAACATGATTATGAGGACTATATATTCTAATTAGAGAGTCTACCATGACTTATTGAGGTAGAGAATAATAAGAGATTGGGGGTCAAAGTGTATATATCCTCAGAATTAACAGTGTCAGGGGAAAGTTTAGTTTCCCCCTAGAACTTAATACTTTAATTGGAAAATAAAGGAAGGATATCAATGAATCATGAATGCTTTTTGGGCCCTTATTTTCATATAAAAGATCAAATAGCAGTGGTATGTGAAAATAATTTAAATTTATTTCTGAGGCACACTGACCATGGGACGGACATTACTGAAGCGCAGAAAGTGACAAAAAAACCAAACTAACTAAACTCTCAGACCAAAAGAAAATGACATTAAAAGAACGGGCGAAACATAATGATTGAGACACCTACCTACCAGGTGACACAGCGCTGAGGCACTCATCCTACCATGGCGGAAGGGGAGGGGGGATTAGGTGGCTCATTCTCAGTCACATTATCATCATTGGCAAGAGCACGGGAAAGGAGGAGAGCAAAGGGGTGGGGTGATCAGTGACATAGGGGCGAGGTCAGTAACAAGCGGCTGCTTGAGGAATTATTCGTACAACAGTAAGTCGCCAATATATTTGGAAATGGTGGCCTCCACCTTAATGCGGAGGGCAGGGAGCTGGGACAGTGAAGCCATGGAGGCTCAGGTAACTTGAGAGTTGGCCTGTGAGGTGGAAACCACTCTCTGGATGGCATCCTTAGCGCGCCTGTGGGAAATTTCAATGGCCAATTTGTGGTTTATGGGTGTGGATGGCCCGAGGATGGGGGGCAGGATTTCCATGGCTAGCGCTGCCACTGATGACTTGGCCAGTTCATGGATAGTGGCTACCTCAGGGTGGGTGGCTTCTGCAACAGCAAGCTGGTGGTCTGAGCGGAACTCCACGGCGTCTGGTTGGTGGGCGTAATATCATTGAGTGACTTGTTTGGGATTCCAACTCTGGATAAATTCGTCATATGTGGGTTGTGAGGCCTTAATAAAATTACCCATATCATCAGTTTCAGCCAATGAGGACCATGGGTTCAAGTCAAACTCAAAATTGGGGTCTGCAAATTTAAGTGGTGTGGCTGGCAATTGCAGAATAATTTGGGAACCCACATTAGTCCAATCCAATTTCTGATTGGATGAGGTGCAAGTGGCACTGGGCGAGGCGCAAGTATCCCTGGCCTGAGGAAGGGGCTGATTGGCTGCAGCAGGCACCGAGGCAGAAGCAGGCTTTGGGGTAGGATTGTACCTCATGTCAGAAAAGTGGTGGGGTGTGAGGCTAAGTGGGGCCTTGCGACGACCACGCTGGGTCAGAGGAAATCACAAGGGAGGGGCACTTGCGCTTTGAGTGATCTAACTCAAAGCAGGAAGGACAGATTGTCCTCCCACCCTCTACATGGGCCCACAATGGGTGGTCGGGGGCAGAGGGTATGATGCCGCGGGGTGGAAGCAACAAAGCAATCTTAAAATTTATTGGGCTGATCATGGAAAATGCCTGAGGCCCAGCTAGGCGAGAAGCCCCATTGGAGACCACAAACTGAAGGATGGGTTTGGAGCCATATGTGGCCAATCCTTCCATTAACTCCCAATGAAGTACTGCAGGGGTGGGGAGGTAAGTGGGCAACCCCGCTAATTGGACTACCATTGTCATATCGGTGGGGAGCCAGGTGCATGTAGTTGGAATGGGTGTGCCCTTGAAAACCAGGGGCACAGTAGCCGCAGTGGCAGCGTCAGCTTTGTAGGTGAAGCTGAGGTTGAGATACCCCTTAAAGGGGTGAAAGTCAATGAAGCTGGCTGGCTGCATCACCGCCTGGGCCAGGTCAATAATTGCTTGTTCCTCATATGGGAACAATCTCCCATACTTGACCCAAAGGCCAAAATGGAGCTGGAAGTGGGGGAGAGTGAGTGGGCTGCGAGGCACTGCCTGGGTTTGTTCCAGGTGGATGGTGTTATCTTTTGGGCGGACTAAACTGACCAAAGGACTTATTGGGACTGGACAATCTAGACTGAGCGCGTTTTCCTGCCAGACAGAATATGCTATGTGGGGTTTCACTGCTGCCCCACACTGGAGCAGCTGGTGGCGAATCTGACTTCATTAAGGATTGAATGGCAATGGTTGGCATTCGATCACTGAATGTTTACTTACTTTTTGGTCTTTTCTAATAAAATCGCTTGAAAGTGACTTCAAGTGGAAAGAAAAACCTAGTACGTGAAAATAAGAAAACAGTGATATTATTCCTTATGTTTAATCATAAACGTAAACTCTCTTGATAGTTGGACTCAAAGGAGTATATAATAATTATTGTTATCTAATGCTATAGAAGAGGTAGTGATCAGTAGCTTATTAGTATCTATAAGCTAGTGCTAAGTAGACTTCAATAGTTTTAGTGGGCTGAGCTCTATTGTTTTTACTCACCCTCATGAATCAATTCAAGAGCCATTTTATTTTTGAATAAATCAAGAGGATATAAAAATAAATTAAGGATTTAATAAAAAATAAATAAAACATAAACTGATGGGCTACCACTTCAACTCATACAACATAAGATAAAACTGAAACTTTACTGTTAGAGACAGTCAGAAGGTACTTTCAAAAGGTTAATGAGGTTTTTGCTTAGCCAAAAACAATGTATGTGAATTTGTTTAAAAGTCTTGTTAGGTAAAATTTAGCTTTCACTAGTGGAGATACTATAGTTATTTGTTTTGTAATTGTCCAATTTATTAATAAGAAAATATTATCTTTTGTTTTAAATATATGGGTACAAAGAATTTAATTGGGGTGGCTAAACAAAACAGCCATAAGTACTAGGCAAAAAATTAGTTACGTTTGTTTATGATTCTTCACTGGAGGATGCCTCTTGCCCTAAACTGACCAATCTTTTGTTGCATCATTTCAGGGGTTATATAAACAGCTGTCCACAGTGTAATTGGTACGCTTTTAATAGATTTAGTACTTTCTTGGGTTAGGAGATTTGGGAGGCTTCACAGCCAGAACTTGGGATGAGCTTTAGGGAATAACAAGGAGGCCCAGCAGTCTTAAAGAGATTAGGAGGAAACTCCAATAGAGCTTCCATAATATTCAGCATTCTAAGAAATAACTTTTTAAAAACTTTAATTTAAAACTGGATTTAATATGACATGAAACGCAAAGAAAGCAATTGTGATGGTATTGTCAAAGGATAGTCAATTCCTTGTCACTAAAGTTTTAGCATTAAGATCAACCTTTTGGGCAAACTTATTGATTGATTCTCTTTGGTAGAGACAAATCCCCAAGAAATCCTGTTTTTGGTTTGCTAAAATTAGTTCGTTCATGATCTTTCTTAGTAATATGGTATTAGAATTGGCCCAAGTGCAAAATTTGTTAAGTGTGGGACCATGATATGTTGGGCAACTTGGCCGAGGAAGTGGATTGATGCATAAGTTTTGTAATAGTAGCCATTCTAAAGCACTCTCTTAACAGTAAGCAGAGAAAATATACTTTCTTCTTTGGAACATATTTGTTTTAAGAGAGTTTAAAGGAGTTGCCTGAAGGGGCTGGTGGGTTAACTATATGTATAGATGCATTGGGTATACATACATCCTGGGAGGATTCAGTATCAATGAGATTAATGTGATTCAATGGCATCTATTGATGGCGCATCTCATTCATATTATCAATAACAAGGCCAATGTGCTTGTGGGCGGAACGAAGTAATGTTTATAAGAAAACATGATCAAATAACCAACTTTAACTTAAATATTTTGTGTTTTTTCCATAAGCTCAAGTTGTCGCTTTTTAAAAGTGAGGATTTTTCCCCAAACCTTGTATGGATACAGGTAAAGCTGCCAAATCTCCAATTTGATTATGATGTGCAGATAAAGTGACTTCCAAATAAAAAAGCCCCATCTTGGGTGAGTTAACTTCCCTTAGAACACGTCCTAGCTGGGTATCTAGCTTTTGTACTTGCTGCAATTAGAATTAAATTTTCTGCTAGAATCCACAAACTGCCTTTGAGCCCTTGAGGCCTAAAGGACTAGGGGTTTCAGGTCTGACCAGAATATCAGGGTATCTAGGTGCATCAGGACTTCCAGGAGCCCAGGCATCCCACGAGTTCTGGGAGAGCCAGGTAATCAAGTGCTATAGAGAGGCCCAGCTTTAACAAAGGTCCTCAGAGGACCAGAAAACAAATAATCAACTGTTTACTAGTTTTAATAAGTTAGTTATTGATATAACTAATGAATATTACAAAAATATCTTAGGATGTCTATCTGGGATTGTATTTTTAGTTGTGCTAATCCAAATTTAATTTTTGATAAATTTTCTAGATTAACAAAATGGATGAGGATTTCTAAACAAAAATATCTGATCACTCTTTCATTGATGCAAGTTAATGAAATTGCATGCCATTCAGAGTTACCATTTTTTTAGTATACCTCTCCAATTAATTCTACTGAAAAGAAATAAAAGAATTATAAATCTAATTAAGTTGAGCATGTAAGGTTTCTGATATCTGAAGATTCTAGAGTAGTTCTTGGAGGTGGAGTCCTACTACCTGCAATAAATGTTATAAAGTTTAGGAAAATTGGTGCAAGCAGCGCTCCATACATCCTACTCAAAAATTTCCAACGCTAAGAGTTGTAGTAGAGCATAGTCCATCATTGTAGTTGGCAGAGGAAGAGCTTGTCTCTAATATCTCTTGTCCACCGCGGACAAGGGACCCATTAGCAAGGAGTTGTACAGAATCTAAGTGAAATGAGATCTTCAACCGTTATTGGGAGGCAGAAGAGGTGGTAAGGATTACCTCTATAAAAGTTGGTAATTGAATGATAATGTGACTCAACGGATTCTTCTACAAGTGCATTAACTGACAACTTGCTAAGGCAAGGGGTTTCACATTGGAAGAGGGTTCTGAATCTTTGTCACTATTGTTCATTACGGCTGTCAAGGCTCACATGGAACTTAGGGAGACTTGCAAAGGGGCACTAGAATTTGCTGGGATGAGGGGATACAATCCAATCATCCAAGAAAACGTATAAGACTCCCAAAGGCTCTAGCATAAGGATTTTAATAATTATACAACCAAGGGATAAACCACTTTAATTACTAAATACCCTTAGTTTATGCTAATTCTAAGTGACAAAATCGCTTTTATATATAAACAGTCTTAAATTCTTTAAACAAAAGAAAATATATATAGGGGATGGGGTACCATTTGCCTGAGGGAATTGCCAGGAACTTCTATGACAAGTTCTTTATCTATTTTTAAGCAATTTTTTATAGCATCCTACAATATTTTTTGGTATTAATGGGCCCAACCTAAGGAGGGGGGGGTGTCCACATATTTCTATTTAAAGGTTCCAAATTAAAAACAAAATAAAAATTGCAAACATGGTGCCATGGCATTGAACCTAAGCGTCCATATTAGGAGGGAGGAGGGGTCAAGGGGATTTTTTCCTACGCCAGTTTCATCATATGGCAAGAAAAGGCAGAAAAAATATGGGTTGGAGCGTCATCAGTATGTGGATGAGGAATTATATAGTTTGACAATGTCTCCATTGATAAGGCCTGCAGTGTGCATCGCCATGAAATATTGAGAAAGCTGGTGCTCTGTAAAAGAAATGAGTTTTTGGCACACAAGTGAATGACTTGATACACTTGTGAGCTTGAGGCAGTTGGGATCAAAAAGTGAAGATCTTAACACGTTGATGCACGTGCAGACCGCAGCAACGTAGATCTTTAGTTTAAATCTAGATACATATAATACTTATAGAAATTAGGGAGAGGAATAACCACACAAAGTGAGTCCATTGTCACATGTAGAGATTATAGGAGAAGGGTGTTGATAGGGGTTGCTGCTGAGGAAACAGCCATTCTATGTATTTTTCTATATAGAGATACACACTTTGAGAGGGGAAATGGCAGCAGTGATTCAAATCTGGCGAATCTGGAAAAAATTAAGTCATCCAAATTAGGATTAATTCCATAACCTGGTCTTCATTATCAATCCATTTAAAAGCTTAAATGATTTACATTGTCTACTACTGGGGCAGCAATAGATGTCTTCTAAGTAGTGGCAGGTGCTGATTGGTCATATACAACTGATTGAGACAACTCAACTGTTTCATGAGCAGCAATCATCCCAGGATACTTTAAAGAACAAACTTTCAGTTGGGCAGAGCGTTAGAAGCAGCAC
>JAKSZP010009944.1:0-35015 GCA_022478985.1 Massospora cicadina | reverse complement strand
TGAGGTTTAAGGAGTAAAATAGTGGCTCATGGCCATTAGGACGAGGCGTGGGATATTCCAGTTTGAGGTGATGCCATTTGGACTGAAGAATGCCCCAGCAACCTTCCAAAGATTGATTGATGATGTCCTTGGGGACCTAAGATTTACCTGTGCTGTCGCTTACATCAATGATATATTAATCCATTCCCCAACCCATATACAGCGCACCAAGGATTTGGAGGCTGTAATGGCAGCCCTTCTCAAGGCAGGTCTCTTTGTCAAGCCTTCCAAATGCAAATAGTTTTGAGAGGAAGTAACTTTCTTAGGAAACCTGGTCCTTAAGGATGGGTATGCTGCCCCCTGCAAGCTGGAGGCCATTAAGTCCTGGACAACCCCTACCACCCAAAAACAACTAAGAAGTTTCTTGGGCACTGTGATTTTCCTAAAGAAGTTTTCTCCTGCGCTCGCCCAGCTAGCTTCACCCCTTTCATCCACTGACAGGGAAGAATGTCCCTTCCAAATGGACAGAGGAGTGTCAAAAGCCTTTGAGGCAATTACAACGGTTTTTATGTCAGCGCTAGTCCTGCAGCATGCTGATACATCCAAGCCATTCATTGTGGCATGTGATGCATCAGCAGTTGCAGAAGGGGCGGTACTGTTGCAAGAGCATGAAGGTATGGAGCCTCTGGTGGCATACTTCTCAAAAAAATTCACCTCCACAGAACAAGCATGAGCAATCGATGATAAAGAGCTGGCTGCGGTGGCATGGTTGCTGACTCATTGGAGATATCTTTTTCAGGGAGCAAAGCATGAATTCACAGTACACACTAACCATAAGTCCTTAGTGTACTATTGTAAACCTAAAAGTTAGGTCACCGTCAAGCATGCACATACATGTATCTTTGTAACATTCACTTCAAGTATGAGTTTGTAAAAGGGTCACTATATGTGCTGCCTAATATGTTAAGTCGCAACACTTCCTTGGCTCCAGGCCTAGAGGAGGACCTGTCTGAGCTCACCACAGTGGTGCCTTCCACCATGATCCTCTCCCTCACCCCTGTTATGGTATCATATGCTGATATCGCTCCATAGATTCCCATGTGCAAACGCATTTTAGCAGGTCAACTATGTTGCCCAGAGGAATTAGAATTAGCGAATGATCTGGAGACTAAGCAGCGCAAATGGCCCCTGTACCAATTGAAAGATAGGATAATCTTCTTTTGGGATAGGATTTGGGTCCCACCCACCCTACGTATGCAGGTTTTTTAAGAGCATCAAATCCCACCTGAAGTAGGCTATCCTGGTTCAAAGAAATGTGCTGAGTTAGTCAAAAGAACCTATAATTGGCCTGGGCTCTCCAAGAATATCCCAGCGTGGATATCAAGCTGTGTTACCTGTGCTTGCTTTAAATATGACCGCACAGGAAAAAAGGGCCTTCTCTACCCTTTGCAACAAGCTGAGGGTCCCTGGACGTCTGCCTCAGTGGACTTTATTGTTGAACTTCCAATGTCTAAGGGGTTTTATTGTCATGGTTAAATGACATGATAGTGGGGACCAATCCCAAGGACAAGGCTGGGCGACAGGATGCCCAGAAGGCGAAGCTTCAGGCCATCCCTGACCTCAGGCACACAGTAGACCGACGCTGGGTACAAGCCAAGTATGCCCAGGTTGGTACTAGTGAGTTGCCTAAAGTCCAGCCCCTTGCATTGGCCCAGGCGTTAAAACGGACAGTCTAATTTAATTAACAATGATGGATCAATTCAGTTGATTGTGGAATGGGGATTCAGAACTCATTCCATTTATAAAACTACGAGTTCAGGTCAGATCCAACTTCAATTGATTACTTGAGTGAAGTTGGTTTGGTGTATTCTACCCATTTGGATGGTAGTGTTTGCCTATTGATGAATCGGTGCTTAGGACTGCTTTGGCAGACCCTGAATTTCCCTGACAAAGTTTAAATATTTTTACCTTGACCAACTTCCTTGTTGGTCAACTTTCCACAATGAACTTCCCCGTTTTTCCCCTTTTTTTATAAATTTTTATTTTGGAAGATCCTGTTTGCAAACCTCTTCAAGGAGCATCTAGTACTAAAAAAACCTCTTCAAGGAGGTCTTGTGCCACATTAATCATTCCATCACAAATATGATACAGTTATCCCCTTACGCACCGCTGGGTCACCCAGATTCCCTCCAACCTGGGACGCTTAACCATTTTTCCCTTGTGCACCGCATCACTTTTAGTTGGTTATTTACACCAATAGTCGCCCTCTTTCTAAGTTATTATTGCTTCAGCACCTTCTGCTGCACTCTAGTAACTCTCATACTAACGGTTAGTTCCCTGGTGTTGGCCTTGTGCACTGAGCACTACCACGCTGGGAACATGAGGGGTATAGACACTCTCCTTACATTGGTTGACCAACCATTTAAATTTATGTACACAAACTTTTTTCATGTGGGACTTTTTAAAAGTACAAACGGTGTATGCCAGCTGTGAGCTTCAGCTGTGGTCAGCCGCATCAAGTTTCCTCTTTTTCCCAAGGGTTGGAGCATCTTGGCGTTATTTTAAACTGCCTCCAACTGGAAAGTACCCATCCTTTGTGCTCGTACCTGGTGGATATGGATGCTTCTGGGTTCACAAGTCGTGATTCCCCAACTTTGCACCAAAAATCACAAATTCAATTTAAATAAATGGTGTTTACTTTGGCAGAGCATTCTGACGATGCAGGCGGAATCAGTGCCAATGGTCCTGGAGGTGTTGGCCTTGTATAACGTCAGGCATTCCATTGCTGTTTGTGGGATAGGGTTGTTTGCGTCTAAAAATGCGTTTTATTAAGAAAACCTTATCTATACCTCTGAACCGTTTATTAGCTCTTATGGCCTGGATGAGTACACTATTCCTGTATATCAAATTGCCCCCAAGAACCCTCGTTTGACCCCTACCATGATCTGGGGCACTCAGGAAGTGGAAAAAGAACTTCGTTTTAATTATAATAATGTATATTCACTTGCAGAAGGTGTGGTGGGATATGTGGCCTCAGTAGTAAGAGTGGCCAACTATTACTCCCCCTTCTATGATTCCAAAACATACCCTGAAGGCTCGCTCAAGCTAGAGGAAGGATTTTCAGGTAAGGTGGTGGCGTTTTCTTCTTTAAATAAAACCCATTCTGGATACTTTTTATTGACCGCTACCCTTACATCCCCTTTGAGGAAATTCACCACAACTATTTTAGTAGATACCGGTTCCTCTAATAATTTTATTGACCAAGACTTGCTGACTACCTTGAGTTGAGCTACTCACCAGGTGGTATGGTTAGAGTCGGGACTTCTCAAGGTATCCCCCACACTGAAAGTCATGGGGTTAGTGGACTACCAGGTGGGCTCCTGTCTTCTGTCCAACCACTTTCAAGCTATCAAAAACATCTTGTTCCCCATTATTTTGGGTGTAGAGTGGTGGAGAAAGTTTGACGTCAGGACTAATTTGAAATAAAACACTCTATTTTGTCCTTGTTAAATGGTCACAAGTTCATTGTTCCTTTTTTGGAGGATAACACTCAGGGAAAATTGCCCCATTGGCCCAATGTTCACACTCTTAATCTTGCCCCTTTGCTGAAGCTCTCAGAGGAAGTTTCCTTACCTTTCTGTTTGGAGGGGTTAGATTTTCATTTGATACAGCTTCAGCTAGTACACTACCTGATCATTCCGATTTCAATTGTGAGTTCAAGCTCACTGTGGATCTGGTGCATATATCTTCCCCCATATACCCATCGACTGTCTGAGAGGAAGAGGCTTTAGATGTATGGGTGAAGGAGCAGTTGGCCAAAGGTGCCATCTTTCAACGTACCTCCCCTGTCTGCTTCCCGCTTCTCTTTGTGGAAAAGGCCGATGGAACTTTATGCCCTTGTGTTAATTATGGGAAGTTAAACAATGTTACTGTATCAGACCTCCATCCCATCCAATTAGATTCACATATTGCGCGTTATGTATAGAAGGCGTAAGTCTTCTCCAAGTTGGATTTCCTCAGTGCGTTCGATCAGATCTGGATAAAGAAGGGCCAGGAGTGGTTAACCACCATTCTGCACCAGAAAAAGAAATTTTCCAGTTTTGGGTCATGCCCTTTGGGCTTAAGAATGCCCCTGCCATCTTTCAACGCTGCATTGATGCTGCGTTGGGGGACTTGTTGGGGGTATGCGCGGTTGCCTACATGGATGATATCCTGGTGTTTTCCCCTGATTTGGAGTCCCATTCAGTACACCTTTGGCAAGTGGTGGAGAGGTTATGGGCCACCCGCATTACGCTAAAGATCATCAAATGTGAATTCTTCAAGTCCCAAGTCACTTTTCTGGGCAACGTCATGTTTAACCAAGGACATATGATTACTCCAGACAAGGAGAAGTCCATTCATGAGTGGCCCACCCCCACCTCATTCAAGAAATTGAGGAGCTTTTTGGGGACGTGTACGTTCCTCAAGAAGTTCACGCCCAATCTTTCTGAGGTGGCATCACCCTTATATAAGGCTAGCGGTGCCAAGGTGCTTCAGTGGTCCCCCGTTTTGAAGGATGCTTTCCAAGCTGTGAAGTGCACCCTGTTGTCCACATCCATCCTTCTCTATGTACCCTTTCAAAGAGTTCATTGTGTCTACTGATTCCTCCAACTTCGCCATAGCGGCTGCCTTGTTACAAGTAGGCGAGGATGAGATAGAGCATCTGGTGGGATATTTTTCTAGGAAAATGTCGCTTCCTGAGTTGAATTATGCCGTTTACAACAATAAGTTACTAGCAGTGGCGAGGCTCTGGCTTATTGGCGTCACCACTTGCATGGCTCCACCCAGCCGTTCCATGTACATACAGATCACTGTGCCTTGCTGTACTAAAGCCCCTCATGTCCTAACCCCATGGCAGACCCGTTGGCATGAGACCCTTGCCCAATTTGTCTTTTCTTATGAGTTCACCAAGGGCAAGGATAATGGTTTGGCGGATGCTTTGATCCGCAACCCTGCTTTAGCTCCTGATCCAAAGGAGGTAGAAGTTTATAACATACAGGTGATGATTCTGCCAAATAAAATTGCGCCTCAACTTCCCTCTCCCCTGGCCAATGGGTCAGCGCTTGCACCTCTGGAAAATGTGAAAAAATATAGTATGTTCAGAAAGGTAGTTTTTTCTCAGCTGCTATCAGCTGAATATACTATGGTACTTGCAAAGAGCGCTTTGAATCAAGAGGAACTATCCAGGGGTTATCACGTGAAGGATGAGATGGTGTGGTTTCAGGGGCGCCTATGGGATCCTGCTGGACCACTGCGCCTGGAAATCATCTAGGACCATCATGATGGACTCACCATTGGTCATCTTGGTAAAGCAAAGACGTTAAGTTAATACAACGCACGTACAATTAAAAGGGCTTGCCTGCTCAGATGGGACGGTTTTGTAAAGAGTGCTTGATCTGCAACCAAATGAATCCAAATTTCCAACCTTTAGTGGGGTTGTTGATACCAGTCCAGAAGGCTGAAGGGCCCTGGACTTCCCTATTGGTGGATTTCATTGTGGAATTACCTGTCTCTGATGGTTATGATGCCATCATGGTGGTGGTGGAATGTTTTATGAAGTTCGCCCACTTTATTCCTTGCAGAACTACAATAACCGTGGCGGAGATGGCTAGGCTCTTCGTCACCCATGTGTTTGCGCTTCATGGGGTTCCCCAAGAAATTATCAGCGACTGGGGCCCCCAGTTCACCTCCGTCTTTTATGAAGAGTTGTTTAAGACTCTTCAGATTTGCCATTGCCGTTCAACTTCCTATCATCTCCCAATCAGATGGGCAGACAGAACGAGTAAACCGGTGCTTGGAACAGTTTCTGCGGTGTTACACCACCGTGGATCATTCAGATTGGGTTTCTCACCTTCCTATTTCCCAATTTATTTATAACAACACTTTGCACTCTTTTATTGGTTGTTCCCCTTTTTTCACCAACCATAGCTTTAACCCCGCCTTTAACATGGAGCCCAGCTGTGGATCTAAGATTGAAGCGGTGGTGGACTTTGCCAAGACTATCAAGAAGGTCCACCAGGGGGTTTCCACAAGTTTGGAGGCGGCAATGAAAGTATATAAGGAGAACGCTGATGGCAAGCGCTGAGTGGGTCCAGAATATAAGGAAGGGGATCTCGTGATGCTTGATGCTCACAACGTCCCTATCAAGCAGCCCTGCAAGAAGCTGGGACCAAAGAGGATTGGCCCTTATCGCGTGATTAAAAAGGTGGTCTATGCCTCATACCAGCTAGATCTTCCCTCTTCATTTTGGATCTTCTCTGTCTTTCATGAGAGCAAATTGACAATGTTTGAGGGTCCCCCACCAGAGACTCCTGAGGCCTATCTTGTGGATAAAGCGCCAGAGTGGGAAGTGGAGGAAATAGTAGCCTCCCATCATGTTAAAAGAAGACTTGAGTACCTGGTATCTTGGAAGGGTTTTGACGCTTCATAGAACAGTTGGGTTCCAGTGCACGACTTTGTGCATGCCCAAGATCTGATTGAAGCCTTTAATAAGCGTTTCCTCTAAGCTGCTGGCTCTCAACCCAAACCGACCATTGCTGCAATGAAAATTCCCTGGCCCACAAGAACTTTTCCCTAGTGCAAGCCCCTGGAGGGGGGGTTGAGCCCCATTGGGAAGAGAGGGTAATGTCATAGTTAAATGACATAATAGTGGGGACCAACCCCAAAGACAAGGCTGGGTGACAGGAGGCCCAGAAGCTGAAGCTTCAGGCCCTCCCTGACCTCAGGCACACGTAGACCAACGCTGGGTACAAGCCAAGTATGCCCAGGTTGGTACTAGTGAGGTGCTTAACGCCCAGCCCCTTGCATCGGCCTAGGTGTTAAAACGGATGGCTATTCAATTAACAATGATGGGTCAATTCAGTTGATTGAGGAACGGTGGTTCAGAACCTGTTCTATTTACAAAACTACGCGTTCAGGTCGAATCCAACTTCAATCAATTACTTGAGTGAAGTTGGTTTGGTGTATTCTACCCATTTGGATGGTAGTGTTTGCCTATTGGTGAATCGGTGCTTAGGACTGCTTTGGCAGACCCTGAATTTCCCTGACAAAGTTTAAATATGTTTTCCTTGACCAACATTCCTTGTTGGTCAACTTTCCACAATGAACTTCCCCGTTTTTCCCCTTTTTTTATAAATTTTTATTTTGGAAGATCCTGTTTGCAAACCTCTTCAAGGAGGTCTTGTGCCACGTTAACCATTCCATCACAAATATGATTAGGTTATCCCCTTATGCACCGCTGGGTCACCCAGATTCCCTCCAACCTGGGATGCTTACCCATTTTTCCCTTGTGCACCGCGTCGCTTTTGGTTGGTTATTTACACCAATAGTCGCCCTCTTTCCCTTGAGTTATCATTGCTTCAGCACCTTCTGCTGGGCTCTAGTAACTCTCATACTAATGGTTAGTTCCCTGGCGTTAACCTTGTGCACTGATCACTACCACGCTGGGAACATGAGGTGTATAGACACTCTCCTTACATTGATGCCTTAATGGTGGTTGAGGATAAGTTCACTAAGTTTGCGTTGTTTATCCCATGTAACACTACTATAGCAATGGCAGATACTGAATCACTCTTTATCACTCATGTCTTCTCCATGTTTGGACTCCCAACGGAAATTGTAAGTGACCGTGGTCCACAGTTCATAGCCAGGTTTTGAGTTGCCTTCCTGGGACTTCTTATTATCAAAGACTGCCGTTCTACAGCATATCACCCACAATTGGATGGGCAAACTGAGAGAGTTAATCAAGTTTCAGAACAATATTTACGTTGGTACTCCTCAGCAACCCAGGACACTTGGGCCACAGACCTTCCTTTAGCGCAATTTGCCTACAACAATCCCCCACACTTTCTTCCATTGGATTTTTCCCTTTGAAGTAACATTGGGCTACAACCCATCTTTCCAGATTGGAGCAGCTTAACCTCAGCAGTCCCCACAGCAGAGGACTGGATCACCAAGATTTGAGATACCCAAAAGCTTGTCCATGAACACTTATCAAAAGCCATTGAAGACTATAAGAATTTTGCTGATAGAAAACGACTCCCTGGGTATGACATCTCTGTAGGCTCACTTATTACTCTTGACACCCGCAACCTGAATATGAAGGTTCCCTCCAGGAAGTTGGTTAGTAAGTGCTCTAGTCCTTTTAAAGTAGAGAAGGATTTGGGCAATGTTGAATACCGCATCAAGCTTCCTGCCCATTTGAAACAACACAATGTTTTACACATCTCTCAACTATCCCCCTTTAAGGGAGAGCTTCCTTCTACCCCTGAGTCTATTAATGTGGGGGACTATTAGGAGGCCGAAGTGAAGGCAATACTGGCCTCAAGGAAATCTAGAAGGTCAGTCCAGTATCTGGTTGCATGGAAAGGCTACCCAGCCTATGAAAAAAGTTGGTTAAGTGAAAAGGATTGTGAAAATTGCAAGGAGTTAGTAGATGAGTTCCACGATTCACATCCTGAAGCCCCCTATCCATCCAAGGAAATCGCTATGATTTTGGTCATCAAACTCTCTACCAGACACATGAATTATGCCCTGGTCCACGTACCAGGAAGAGGAATGGTTCCCATTCAAAAAGTCGAGTATAATGTAAGTCTAGAAACCTAACCTCTTGGGTCAGATCAGGAAAAGGTCCATTTTAGGAAAAAGAGGGGACCTAATGCTCCTGTGGAGCTTTGTTTCAACTGGGGGACTTGGGTCATGTGGTTGATTTACGTTGGTTCACTGCATTGGCACCAAAAAACCCTACCACAGTACCCCATTTGGCTGCTTCTTTAATGGTTGAAAGTATAAAAGAGGTCTGTAAAGAGGTAATACAGGCCAGAAGCCTCCAATAGCATATTCCCCTCCCACTGAGCCCCACTCCGCCATCTTTTACGTCCTTGAAAAAGAAGAAAATGGGCCTCAAAACTCAGGAAAGGGTTCCTGAGTCATGAAACCTGGTCTGGGACATGGAATCCAAAATTTCGGGTCTGGGAAAGCCAATCCAAGCCAGAAATTTGCTGTTAGGAAATTTTAAAAAATATTTTAAAAATTAGTCATAATCGATTCTGGCAGAACCCAATTTGGCCACCCCTTTAATCTGAATAAATCTACTTATGTTTAAATTAGTGAGGGTCCCTCCCTGGCGGATCAAATGATTACAATGTCAGAGCTTTTGCAACCTTTATATGTAAGCTGGATGACAAAGCACCAAACCCAGGCTGAGTACCTATGAGTACATCAGCTGCCGCTACCCAAGAAAAATGTAACCATGGCCCCCTTTTCCCCATTTCACATATATAAGGCAACTGCTTCTGTAAGGAGCAGTTGCTGGTCCATTTTTCACCTTTAAAGTTCAATAAAACTATTTTCACCCAAAACCTACTCTGCGAGCTCTGTCACTTTCTTCAAAATATTTTTACTTAACCCAGTGAAGTATTCAGAAATCTGCATCCTAGGGCCAATGGTCATCGAGTGGCCCTCCAAGCCATCAATCTTGCGGCCCACCAAATGGTGATTGTGATCCAAAAATTTCATCACAAGCCTATAACGCCAAACCGCCACTTCAGAAGAGTTTTCAGATTTACTAAACTCTTCACAATGACCTGTTTTCCATTCAGCACCTGGTGGACCAGCTTTGGTTCCAGCTCCCACTCTGCAAAATAATCAGAGAATTTGACCTAATCCACCTTGCCAATCTGCTGGTGATTTGGCGCAATTTGGGTGGAGTGAGGCCATCTCTGCTAATCACTATTCTCTGTTTGGAGGTGAGGACTCACCATCTATACAACTGTGAGGTGGTGACCAGGCACTGGACCATCTGGGCCATTCTGCTGAGGATTAATATGGCTCAAATCAATTTGGTAAGTGGATCCACCATGCTGGCGATGCAACTGACCTCTCTACCCAACCAAAAACCTCTCAATGGATGCAAGATGAGGCTCAAGGCCTCCTGATGGTTGAATCAATTCAATTAAATTTGATTTGTGAATCTGATCATCATTTCAAAAATTTTAAAAATTTTATGATTTCCAGAATTTTTATTATATTGAACCAATCCAAGATGGTTGGAAAAATAAAGCCAAAGGTCACCAACTGCAAATCCAGGAGGATTGGTCATCCTCCTTGCCTCTACCACTCTTGGGGGATGCTCCAGAAAGACCTACGATTGCCCCATTGCAGCCATTTTGTTTGCTATGGGGGCCTTTGGTATGTTTATTAACTTTTATTTCCCTCACCAGAATAATAGGGGATCTCTCCTAAATCTGTTCAGAACTGCTATGCCCTTGGAATTCTGGGCTTTCCACTAGGTTGTTACACACCCAGATTGGAAGCCCAGTCTTACTTTAATCAGCAGATTCCATGACATTAACGACTATTAGTTTTCCAATTGTCAGGCTTTATTCCCATTAGTTTTGGACCTTTCATCTTTGATTTGGTAATCTCAGCGCAGGTTTCCTCAGTTTGGTGGACAAGTTCAGCGTAGATGAGCGTGGTTACTGGGGGAGGAATTTTCAGAGGGAGCGCTGTTACCCAGCGCTCATCTACCATGTGGGTGAGGTTGTCCTGGGTGATGAGGGGTACAGCTGCCCTCTTCAGGCCCTTCTTATTTGGAAATGGGGAAATCGCCTTATTCATGCAAAGAGGACGTTCCCCAGGATTTAAAGGCATACCCCATCTTAGAGGGGTGCTCTGGATAACCTATATATGCAGAAGCATAAATGGATTGGAAAATTGGGTGCTTTTCATCTTCAGAAGTGTGCCAGAATCAATGTACTGTAAGGACATATGATGAACAGATCACGCCAAGCCAGTGGTGTTGGAAAGGCAAATACTTGTCTTGAAGGTGTGCAGCATTTATGGCATATTGTTAGTCATAGTCAAGAGCATAACTTCTTAAAAATCATCACCAGCACGCTGAGTAGCTATCATAAGAATGGAGTGCCCACTCAATAATCATGTGGACTAACACATGAACAATGGTGTGATTTTCAGAATCAAAGGATTTTTTAAAGGATTCAGAAGGCAACATCTGTGGAAACAAAATAGAAGCTGAAAGTATTCATATAATAAAAGCTCAGATAATAAAATGAACTAACAACAGACCCTAGGAGGGGATGTTGCCTTTATAGTGGGGAGTGTCAGGAGAGTGTCTATAACTATCCAGTTCCCATATAGGTGGTTCATGATGCATATCCACAACGCCAGAAAACTCAGCGTCAGTACTAGGATGAAGATAGATCCGTAGAGGGTGCAGGAGCTAAGGTAACATAAGGTGAGGGTGTTCAACATGTTGTAGATTGATAGATATCATACAAACAGCAAGACTTGGGTGGGCCCCAAAGATGAGTCCATATCCAAGTGGTGTTTTGGGCAGTAATGCAAGAGTGCTTCAGTCTGGAGGGGACCAGAGTGGACCAGCTGTGAACCAGATGTGAGGGTAAAATATGTACAAATAACACAGCTAATCTTGAGGAAGACCTCCTCAAAGAGGTCCAGCACAGGTTTGCCCAAGTTAACATCAGAAAAAATGTAAAACTAATGAGGGATTTATTAAAGGGAAGACAACCAACGAGAAAGGCTTGTATCAAAGAATCATATTTAAACAACTTTGGGGTATCATTTGATCAATGAAAGTGGTGCTAAGCTCAGGCACACCAATAAGTGCATGCTTCCACTGGGCAGGGTGCTATAGTTAGAAATGGCTTGAACTCAAGTTATCAATTGAAGGCAAGGCTAACCTGAGTTGGAAATTTTAAAAAATAAATAGGTTCTGAAACCCCATTTTTCTAGTAACCAAACTGAACTGTTGGGGTTAATAAGGTAACTTATCCATTTAACGCTAAAGCTATAACATGGGGCTGGGCGTCGTGCACTTCACCTGGACCAATCTGGGCATATCTAGCCTGTATCCAGCGTTGGTCCAAGGTGTGCTTTAGGTCAGGAAGGTCCTTCAACTTGACCTTTTGGGACTCCTGATGCCCAGCATTTTCCTTGCTGTTAGTGCCCTCAATTAAGTTATGTAAATATGATAGAGAGAGGGGAGAACCAATGAAAAATCAAAGTTGGACTGGTCCTGGGAATTAAAAAGCACAATCTAATTAGTTGGTCTAGGTAAGAGAGATAAATTGTAGAGTTTTTAAAAGCTTTGGTTATAACATAAAACTTTTTAATATTGGATTCTATGTATCATGTCCACTTTATTTTGATAGAACCAATTCTGTAAGGTTTTATTCATACTAAGGAACTAGAATAACCAGCTTTACAGGAATATAAATTGAATGGTCAAATGATCAGTGGAGCCTCAAGTTAGTATTGAGGGATCTGTGGAATTTATCAATGATCTATATTACTAGATATGTCTCAATATGGCTTATTTAACTCATTTTAAGTTATTTGGGAGTTGGAGTGAATTTGGGTTTTTTATGGGAATTTTTGAGTAACTATGCTAGGTGTGGAATGAACTTTAGGATACTTTTTGAGGTCCTTGGACTGGAATACCACCCTAAAACCCCTTTTATCATTATAAAAAGGAAGAAGAGGAAAAGGGAAATTAAATAAAAGATATTTGGGGGTCAGAGCATCAACTAATCACTCATCTACAACATGAGACAGGTCACATGACTGGTGTTAAACAGTTGATAAAGATAAATTGACTGATAGTTTTGATATAAGAAATAATATTAGCTTACATTTAAATTTTTAAATTTTATTGAATGTAAGCTGACCTGAGGATGATACCCACTAATTAAAGGAAACCAAAGAAATGGAAAAGGAGGATAAAACCCAAAAAGCATTTATGCATGGCATATGATAGGCTAGGAACTCCATGGGCCATATTGCTATTTGCCATCTCCCTTTGGGCATTAATGCACAATGCCAACACAGTTATAATTGTCCCCTACCCAAAGCTCATCTATTGGGATCAAACTCAGGCAGTGGTAGTTAGTACATACTTTATCACTGGGGTACCCTCCCTTATGATATATTTTTATAACATCAAGTTAGTTTTAAGAATTTTTGTTCTTTATTTACATAGTAATCTAAGAATACTCTATTAAACTTACTATAGCATATTAAACATTTATTTATATCTTAAAAGTATAGATGATGGAGTTTGAAAAGCTAAGAAATGTGATTTTTCAACTAAATTGGGTGAGGTTTAGTCTTACCATATAGCTAAGAGTGTATAACTAAAAAATAGCATCTTCAGATTGCACTATCTAGTAGTTACAATAATTTTATTGTGACACCCTGGCACTCTTTTATAATTATATTATAATTATATATCTTTTTGCTTACCTAGGTTTTTTATAATATTTGATATTGTATTTAATATCTATACTATATGTCAGGTTGGTTTATATGATTAAGATATAGGTAAACAAAGAATTTATATAGTAAAGATAATTAAGCAATTTTTTTTAAATTTTAAATTTTATTTGAGGTGGGCTGACCTGGGATGATACTGCACCGATTAGGGAAGTGAAGAAAATGGGAAAGGAGGATAAAACCTGGAAAACCTCCATGTGCAGTGTATGATAGGCCAGGAACTCCATGGACCACCTTTGCTATTTGCTATCTCAGTTTGGGGCATTGGTGCACAAAACCAACACAGTCAAAATTGTCCCCTACCCAAAGTCCATTACCGGGATTGAACTCAGGCAGTGGTAGAGGGTCCATACTCTACCACTGGGGTATTCTCCCTAATTAAGCAATTTTATCTCTACTAATCTTTATAAGTTTAAGCACTTTTTAAGGTTTTGTAAAAATTTCTGATATGATAATTTAGCTTTAATTAATATAACTTGGCTAATTTATACCTATTTTCAATAAATTCACTACTATCAATTTATCATGATAATATAAAAACCATAGACATTATATTTTTTGAAACCTGCTGTATTCTTATCTTTCTTTTTATTTACCTTAATTCTCAGCCTTTAATTTAGACAAATTGAGGTTTTTAAAAATTATTAAATATTTAATAGCTAGGTGAGTATATCAATTGTTAGTAACTGTTAAATAAAAGGGCATATGGTAAACAACAACCAATAACTATTAAATTTAGGTGCCATTGGCTGCTACTGTACCCTAAGCTTTCACTTTACATTATTAGTATTCAACTACTAAAATGAAGGCTTTTACTGTACCTTTCAGGATCCTTTTATATCTTTAAGGACTTAAGCTTAGAGAGAGTTTTTGTATACAAAATTTATTTACTTAAGTATGACTATTATTTTGGTATTTTAAATTCATGACAACTTTTAAACATGATAGATTCTACTTTAGGTTTATTAAGAGTATAAAGTTAGGTAAATCGTACTGGTTTATTTTCATACTAGCACAAATCTTCATAAGTTGATCCTAGATTGAATTCTTATTGAGTTATTTGTGCCCTAGGATTTAATTGTTAGGATAGCAGATACTATTTGATCCCAGATACTAAGGTTAAACTTGAAACTGGCGTTGGATTACAGTATTTATAGGCATGCTATCATATTACCAATAAATATTTTATACCTATTATTTTTAGTTAAAGCTTAATCATATAAATTGTATAACTTTGAAACTGCTCGGGTCAAAATTTTATTGACCTCAAGTTCCATGAATCAACTCATTAATTGAAGATATCAAAATTTCTTTTCTAATATGCTGTCCAATAACTGAGCTTCAAGTTCGAACTTTGTCAGCCACTGGGATTGACTCACAGTGGCCTAACATGTTGTAATTATGGTGGCTTAACCGTTGAATTAAGCCAAGTGTCATTGGAATAGAAGGTGCGCACTTATGAGTACAATACGATGCAGTCTTTGAGAATTATTCAGCTCTCCATAAATATTCTCCAGATTAGGGGTCACCGCATTTTTATTCTCCTTGTGGTTAATAGCCGTAACCGGTTTGGTCCAATCCATAATGATAAAAAGTCAAAGCTTCTAACTTTAGTCATTCATACGGAGAACTGCAGTAAGCCAAAGCAGCAGCTAGAAACCCAACCTGTATTGACCACTAAACTAATCCAATTAATTGTAATTTTGTACTTTAAAATTAACATTAACAAATTCAACTTTGACAATGTGATTATAAATTGTATACGCGACAAATAAATAATAATTGTGCAAAATGAAAATAGAGTTTACTTGACATTAAATCATAGTCTATAATTAAAAGTTTCAAAGTAAGCTAAATTTAAACATTGGTTAATTAATAATAACAATATATTAAATTAATAAATTTAATGACATGAGTAATAATTTGTTCAATGTAAATTAAACAGGTGAATAACAATCAGGGTTAAGAATAAAAAATATTAAAACGGCCGAACTTCAACGGTACAGAAATGCAAATGTATGGAAGTGGATTTAATTGAGGTGGGCAGAATCAGTACGTTTCTTATCCGACTTTATGATTTTACTAATCTTTTTTAGTCGATTAGAATCACCAATGCTTGAATTATCGGAGGTCCGGTTGCGACGCCTTGTGTACCTTCCTACTTCCAGGTGAGTAAAAAGATAAGTGCCCTTGATCCACGTTACGATGCCCATGCCACTTGAGGCTCCGCCTCAGTTTATATACCTTTCGCATGAGGTGCAGTATTGGCACCGCAATCTAGATTGTTTTCCGGTTTTGATTTCGCTTTATTTCCAATGCACAGCTTATTCATGCGCATGAATAAATGTCGCACTATAGGATGATTCAATTTAAATTTTATTCGAGGTGGGCCGACCTGGGGACAATACTGCACTGATTAGGGAAGTGAAGAAAATGGGAAAGGAGGATAAAACCAGAAAACCTCCATGCACAGTGTATGATAGGCCAGGAACTCCATGGTCTGCCTTTGCTATTCACTATATCGGTTCGGGGCATTGGTGTGCAAAACCAACACAGTCAAAATCATCTGTCCCCTATCCAAAGTCCATTACTGGGATTGAACTCAGGAAGCAGTGGTAAAGGGTCCATACTCTACCACTGGGGTATCCTCCCCAGGATTTTTTTTTTCTAAAAAACTCCATACTTTATTAAATAAATTTAAGGGAAAGTAAGAGGGAAGGGCAGAATACAGGTGATTTAGCCAAGGGTAAAAAAACTGGGGATTTGGGCTGCTAGAGTTCTAGCACCTCTGACCATTGCTGATTGGCAATCACCATTGCTAGCCACAGTTCTAGCAGTGGCAGGCTTACAGGCCATACTATTCTAAGATGATTAGTAGCTTCATCATGTGTGATGAGCAATCTGGTGGGGAAAGCTAAACATGTGGCCTTATAACACCCAGGGATTATGTGCAAGGATTTTGAGATCTGGCAGAGCTGATCGGAGATAATCCAAATAGTCTTCAATACTAAACCTCTGTGATGGGGGCACTTATTGCTTATAACCTTGGTGACAAGCACACAGTGAATTACCCATACACAATACTGGTAAATGAAGGCTCATAGTTGGATCTGAGCTGTTCTCAGGGTTTTTGTAAAGAACAGGTCCTGCAATGGATATATATCCAGAGGCAAATGATCACCTGATAGAATATATCACATCATGGACCAGTATTTTTTGAACATAGCATATTCATAATAGTGATATACTATATCTGCTTCCAGTTCAGTCACCAATATAGAGTCACCCTAACCTTGGTTGGTCTTCAATGGATCATCTTGGTTTGGTGATTGGATATTTGGGATTGGCTGTTGATGCATTATTGAGCTATAGCCCCCTATTGGAATGCCTTCATTGAGGATTGCACCTGATTATATATTGGGCATTCCACCTGATGAGTTACTCATGCTACCAAATCAATTTTGGTTGGGGACTATTTGCCCCCCTGACCGGGCTGTTTCAGGGTTGGCACCTGACTTATTCTTCACCCAAATACCCCAAGCTGATTTGGTAAGTTTCTCCATGTTGATAGAAAACTTTTTATTGCCTGACTCCATTAGTTTAAATTGCTGATTTTTGTTATTTAAATCTGAGTCAGTTTTGGATCCTACCAATACCTCATCCAGAATTTTTACTTTATTGGCAAGAGTTTTCTCACCCTGCAAGGCCCCAGTCCCCCTGCTAATTGAGGTTCACTGGGGAATATTCTTAACTCCGCTGTTCTTGGCATCAGCCCTTGCTCCTGGAAGGTTGTGTTTGTCATCTGGGTGTCAGTGGGCATCAATCCTAAGGAGTTGACCCCATCATTCACACTATTCATTAGTGCTCCATGACCCATCTCCACATTCATTCATTTTGTAGTCATTTGTGTCACCAGTTCATTACTTGGTATATGCATGGTGGAATACCCAGCCCTGATTCTAGTTATGTCAGGGCTTGGGCTGGCAGGAAGGTCAGCAGATGGTTTGTCCATCTCAATGACCTTGGTTTTATTATTAATAAAACTCACTATTGGTGCATGCAAGTTGTCCATTTCTATATGCTTCGCACAGATGGGTGGCTTGCCTTCCCTACGCTTGGTTGGTTAGCCTTTGTTCACTGTCTATAAAATTGCAGTATGGTATGGCAGTTTGTTGCTCTCTCAGTTCTTGTTCAATTCACTTTTTGTTATAAAAAGTGATATTTATGAGAGAGAGGGATTGTATCCTCCCCAGGATGATTCAATTTAATTCATTATGTTTTTATTTATTCAAGATGGGCTGACATGGGGACCACCAATCAATGGGGAAATTGAATCTATGGAAAAGGAGGATAATTCTGGTATACCTCCACGGATGGTGTTCTGATAGGCCAAGAACTCCATGGACCACCTTTGCTATTTGCTATCTTGGTTTGGGGCATTGGTGCGCAAAACCAACACAGTCAGGTAAAATCATCCATCCCCTACCCAAAGTTCATCTACCAGGATCAAACTCAGGAGGCAGTGGTCATTGAATCCATACTCTCCACTGGGGTACCCACCCTTAAACAATGTTTATAGCATCTATATATTTATTAATTCAAATTATATTTACTTTATTTGATTTATTTTTTATTTTATTTGAGGTGGGCCGACCTGGAGACAATACTGCACCAATTAATTCAAATTTATAAAACTTAAAAGTTTGAGTTGTAACCATACCAAACAAACAGTTTTATTCCAATCATAGGTTTAGCAAATCTATTTAAATCTTATCCTAAAATCCCTACAATAACTTTCCCATGAAAAGCAGCAAACGTTTCTCATTTTATAGTGACAACATAAATTTGAAGCTTGAGAATAAAAAAAATAACTTGACATTGAGTTTCATTGCCTTGAAATGAAAACATCCAAGTTGGTTTCATCCTAGATTATTGATAAAAGAACTAAACTACATCTAATCTGAAAAAGACTAAACTCTTGTCATCTTCAACTTAGCCTTAGTTTATAGCTGTTTACTTAAAACACTTACTTTATTTATTTGGGGTAGGAGGACCATAGGACTGACACTACCAATAAAAATGCTTATTTTAACCCTTTCAATGATTTGACACATATATGCGTCCAAAAAATGAGGGGTATGAAAATCTAAAAACGCATGCATGCGTCCAAAAAATGAGATTTATATAGATTAATTTAAAAATTTATTTAATATTCATGTTACGACAAGGACCAAAATGAGCTTAAAATTTTTGGAAAAAATAACCTCTTTTAAAAAAACTCTAAAAAGTTTGAAATAATTGAGAAATTATGAATCCTCAATAAAACCCTTTTTGAAGTCACCACCATGTTTTGAACTGACTTATAATAGGCATTTATAATATGTATACTATCAATATATATTCTAAGTTGCTTATAGTTTACACTTGGACCCAATCCAATATAAGCTTTAGTTTATATTTGTGAGCAAAATTCTATTAGTCAGGTTGGAAGATGGCACCAACTTCAAAAATGGTTTTATTGAGTACTCATAATTTCTTAATTATTTTATACTTTTTAGAGAATTTTTAAAGGAGGTTCTTTTTCCAAAAACTTTATCCCCAGTTCTTTTCCCCACAAAAAATTAGTGCATTTTTAAAGTGGCTCTTTTATCTACCTTTATTAAAAATTACTATCTCTAAAAAACTTTCTTTTATGCTCAAAGTCACTTTTGAGCGATTTTAAATTTAAAGTTTTATCTATCCACAGCCATCTGCCCAAACCTATTCTTTGATGTCCTTGGCTCCGCCGCCTGCCACCCCAGTGTGGGGCAGCAGTGCACCCCCACCTAGCGTTTTCCACCCCGCGGGCAAGCGCGTTCAGATGGGCTCAAACAGCCCACCCACTGCTTCCAACCGTTTTGTCCCCCCATGGGACTTAGCGCTCCACCTGGCGCGCATCCACCCTTCTTGCCCCCATCCTCCCACTCTCCCTCGCTCTGCCATTCGCTATTGCCTCAGAGTGGACTATGGGCGTTTGTTCCCATATGCTGATAAGGCAATTATTGAGCTAGCCACTGCGGCCTTTGCGCCAGCTGGCTTTATAGACTTCTGACCTTTTAAGGGCTACTTTGACGTTGGGTTCCAATCTGAGGAGGATGCTGAAGTGGCAGCACAAACTCCTCTAATTTATAAAAATACCCCATTCCCACAACCCATACTCGCCTCCCTTCAGACACCATGCTGGTGGTATCCTTTGCAAATCTCCCATCCCACCTTTCACCCCAGGTTTTGTATGACCAGTTGCGGGGCTCATGGCTTATGGCACTCAGCCCAACCTCATCTTTGCCATTCCATCTGGTGCAGAGCGCCTTGCTGCTCCTTGGGCAACAGCCACCATCATACCACACCACCCTACCATAGCCCAACAAATCCCACCCCGCACTAGTGTGGCTGCAGCGCCTGATCATTTCTTTTGGGCTTGGGTCAATAATGGTAGGCAGATTTGTTCCCTCTGCTTTGGCCTCAACCATGCAAAAAGAGCGTGCCCTCAGGCAAAGTCCGCTGCTGCAGCTTCTGAGCCTCCTTCTGAAGGTTCAGTATGGGGCACTTTGCTGCCCCCTCCCACCCTCCAATCTCATTCAGTGGGCCCACATGGAAAATCAGCCCCCCCCCAAAACCTCCAGCCTCACTCTCCCACCTAAATCTACCCCAGCCAATCAGAGCAATGCTTGGACCACCATTGGCACCCAAGCAGCTGCCCATTCGCCCAATCCCACCCACCCAAATTTGAACGCCACTATTCCAGTGAACCAAAATCCATGGGATCTATTGGCTGAAACTGACGAATCAGGTAATGTCCTCATTAGTAAGCATACAGGCCAACCTCTCTGCCAAGGCGATTATGGTCAGGCAGAATTTTTCCTTCCTGACTTTGATAAAACCCCTTCTCCTCACCATTTCGCTCCTCTGCCCAATACAGCCCCCTTCCAAAGTGATCACCAGCTCGCCTTAGCTGCGGTGGCCTCTCCTCAATGCCCAAAACTATGCACCGCGGCGGCCCAGTCAGTGGCTCAGCTCCAGCATGGCCTGCCCACCCTCTTCTTCCCCCCAACTTCCCTGAATCTCCCTGCAGTGACATCTCAAAACTATTCGATGATGCTGAAGTTGCTGTTATGAATGTCACAACAATTGCTTCATTCAACCCCTCAGCCAAAATCACCCGCCACAGTATCTCCCTTTTCACCCAACTTCCTGAAGCCTGCAAAGAAGCTGAAGTTCTCCTCGCAGCTTTTGTTGAAAAACTTTCCCATCATTATCTTGATGAGGAAGAGAAAAACTCCTACTATGCTGACCTCAACCCCCACTATGCGGATGCCCCAACGCCCTGGCTCTCTGCTCTGATCTGGTACTGTAACAAACATCCCTTGATTGAGGTGGGTCTTTCTGAAAACCAACCCCCTGACCCCTCCTCACCCTCTGCCATGGTGGGTTAGCAGTTTCTGCTTCCCACCTGGTTAGTAGTTTTGTTTTGTCATTTTGAGTGTTGTGTTCAGTACTGTCCATCCCCTGGTCAGTGTACCTCATATAAATCAAATTGAATAAATCGAAAAATTACTATCTCTATATATCCTTTTGACCCCTTAATATTTCTCTATACAAATAAAACTCATTGTATATATATTATATAGTATCAGGGTGGTTAGTCTGGCAGGGTAATTCCTGCTTCCATTCTAATGCAGATTTTGTTCAACACATGTTTGAAACCTGTACTGGTACAAAAAAATCTCAGTGTAGGATCTTTGTCCCAAGGTCAACCCACCTCAATTACTTTTTCTTATTATATATATAGTATCTTATAAACAAATATACTAATAGTTCATTTTATCAGAGTTAGTTGTTTTTATTGGTCAAATCATACTAGTTTACTGATTGCCATCTACATTAATTCATTTTATTAAATTTGGTTGCTTTTGTTTGTCAATCTATGGTAAATTTACTGATTGCTATCTAAAATAATTCATTTTATTAAACTTAGATTATATTACTGGTCAAATTATACAAAAACTATAGCCATTTGTAATAATTTAAGCTCATCCTGCTATGATCTCATACTTGCCTGAATTTTAAATATTACTTCAGCCATAGGACATATATCATATCTAAAGTTAATTCAAAGCTATTGCTTCACCAATGCTGGAATTAAGTTATCTGGAGTTGTATTAGTCCCACAAGTATCCATCGCTTCCAAGCCCATTTTGATATATTTACTAAATTAATGGGTAGATACTTGACCAATACTTACAAAAGTAAAAAGGGACCTAAGTTGGAGCATCCTCTATTTTTGAAGAAGATGATCATCCAAATCAGTCTAGTAGCTTCAGTGTTATGTGCAAATAAACATAGAAAAAATGATTCAAGTTTTACCTTATGGTAAAAAACTTAAGTGCATGATATATGCCTTATGGCTGAAGATTGTTAGAAACTCTTAACATTTTATCTACTGTTATGATAAGATACTAGTGTGTTTTTTCATTTAACTTTCAAAAGAAAAATACCTGAGATGGTTAGATTACTTAAGTAATGGTTGAATTAGCCTAAAACTGTGTATGACAGCAGGCAAGTAGCTGGTAAATAAATTCAAATTTACTTATTTTAGTTAAATTAGATAAAATTTTAGTTGTGGTGGTTTAGGAAATCATCTTATAAATAAATCATTAAAAAAGCATTTTTATTTCAACACCTACTCCTAGACTATTTACCAATCTCAGATAAACTTGACACAAATATTCTATGATATATATAAATAATTGTTCAATTGACTTTATTAGTCCCATGTTTCAGGTATAAGGTTGACATTTTTAATTATTTATTTTTTATTATTTAGTTAATTTTATCTGTCAGTTATATAGTAAACTTTCAGATATCTATCTATATTACCTCATTTTATTTGGTTGGTTGATTTAATTGGTCAATCTATAGTAAATTTACTAATCGCCATCTACAAATTTCATTTTAAATCTAGTGAATTTATTGGTCAACCTATGCAAAAATGAACCAACCCATAATCTTTTAAGCTCATCACACTATTATCTCATACTTGAATATACCCCCAGCTATAGGACATACATCATGTCAAAAAAACATACTTACAGGTCTAATTAAGAACCTTTTCCTTTTTCAAAGTTGGTTAAAAAGTGTGATCATTGGCTTAGAAATTTTTGCAAAAATTAAGGCCAAAAAAATAGAGGAGTTTTTTTTTAAAAAAATCAGTGAAAGGGTTATTCCCATCAAAAAAGGTAATAAATTGCTTATATAATGGTTCTTGATCTTTCTAGAATTAGAAGGTCACTTAAATTATCTATTATATTTTACTTTAATATAAATAAATCTCATCATACCCTATAAAGCGTTAATGAAATAAAATTCCAAAGTAATTGTAATTAACCAATTTTTAAATTCAAATTTTAATTTATTGCGGGGAAGGCTGACCAGGGGACAGACACTTCTGAAAGTAAACATGAAAGAAAATGAAACTTCAGTAACAGGAAAGGAATCCCAGAGAAGTGATGCTATCTCCTATTGCCAGCGGGAATGCCACTATGGGGAGGATGGGGGAACGTGTAAAGGGGCTGTAACCACAATTGAACATGCGTGGAGGAAGGGGTCCAAGTTGATGAACCAGACCAGGAACCAGGAGGAGACCAACTGATGGTGATGCGGTGGGAGGTACCCAAACATCCACGCTTGAAAGTGGTCCACCAAATGGGACCAGAATCTGTGGACAGCTTCTGGTAGGGTGGGGTGGAGCCTGTGATGGTATCCAAGACAATCGTGTGGATAGTCCACATGGCGATTGCAACTACCAGAGCATGGAGGGAGGGTGGAAGAGGGGATACCATGTATATAGCAAACATATCCCTTGACAGACTGAAGGGATCTGCCTGATCCTGGACAAGCAGATGTTGAACTTCGTGCCATATCACTTCAGAGGTAGGGCACTTCTCCAGGCGGTGGAACAGCGTTCCATACTGGCCACACATGATGCAGGATGAGTGTAAAGTGTTAGAGTGCTCAGCCATATGGTACACCTGCCTCAGGCAGTGCCACACATGGGAATGGATATGAGGCAGCAACAGGGGGTGGTGTGCGTATTTCTAAATAGTCTTCTGGGTCTCAAGGGAATAAGGGATGTCCATCATGTCCAGGTAGTCCACTCTGGATAGGACATGGGGCCGTGTGGGGATCAAGCCATCTTGAATGGGTAGCACCTGTACCTCCTGTATGAACCGAGGAGAGGGGCAGCCTCTCTGGGCTGTGTGTCCACAAATACAGATTCTCCACTCAGCGCTCCGCATTGATAGGAGGATTTATTTGAAGTGGGGTTTAGTACCATGAGGACCTGTGGCCGATGGGTGGGAAGCTAGATATTTCATCAAGGAGTGAGGGTGCAACAGATTGGTAAGGCCCAGGGTGTGGGAGAAGTTGGAGCAAGCTGCGCGGGACCAGTGTTGGGAGGGGAGCATAGGGGCGGTGATGGCCGCAATCCAGGTGCCCAGGATCTTGGCAGCATGGGCTTTAAAGTCGAGCAGGCCCTTGCCACCATGACGATGAGGGCCAAACATGACCTCAAGCTGCACTGGCGGTGGGCAGCCTGACCAAAGCCATCCTTGCAGAAGGGCATACGTAGATTTGAAAAAACCTGGGGAGAAGGCGATGGCGTGGGCTCCAAACCAGACTTTGGAGAGGAGCATAGAGTTAGCTAAAACAACCCTTCCAGTAAGGGAAGTAGGGTGGGCTCTGAGGGAGGCGATGCGCTTCATCACGTTGTTTAGAATATGACTTTCTATTACTGCTGAGGCATACCCGCCTGCCTCCACCCACACGCCCAGATGGCGGACAGGCCTAATGGTAGGGCGTGGCATGAAGGGGAGCACAAGTGGGGTGGTGTGGGGTGGGCAGGGAAGGTGAGCATGTGTGCGAGCTGATGGGTCAGGCTGGGCACAGGTCGCTGGGGCCCAGCAGGTTTGATACTGACCAAGGAGGATAATTTTGGTTTTGGAGGCGTTCAGTGCAGCATTACTTACCTGGGAATAAACCTGGATGAGAGCTTCAAGCGCGCGTGCATCTTGATTATTAGACACCCTGACCACACAATCATCAGCAAACGCCATCATCTTGACTGGGGCTTGGCCTGGTACATGGGCCCCAGTGAGGCGGGCATTCATGTTTCAAAGTAGTGGGTCAAGGCTGAAGTTATATAAGAGTGGGCTAAGGGGGTCCCCTTGGCGTAGGCCCCTTTGAGGGCGGACTACTTGTGTGAGGAAGCCAGGGCCACGCACTGCTATTGTTGCAGATTTCATAAGCATCATCACCCAGCTGATGAAGCGAGGGGGTAAGCGGAATTGGTGGAGGCAGGCCCTGAGGTATTCCCAGTTTACTCTATCATAGGCCTTCTGTTGGTCCAAGGATACTAGTGCCCCAGAGGCTGTGGAGTGGCATGCGTTAGCCACAGAGTGCACATTGTCTAAATTGACCTTCTGGGTATGAAACCGAATTGTTCTGTGGAGATGGTGGCAGAGGCTACAATCCCTAGATGGTTAGCCATGATTTTAGTTAAAATTTTGGTGTCCATGTTAGTTAGAGAAATGGGGCGCCAGTTGGCTAGGTCTAGCTTATCCCCTTTCTTGAAGAGTGTGATGGTGAAGGCCTCTTGCCCTCCTGGTAGAAGGCGCGTATCCAGAAGGCTCTGGTTAAGGGAGGCAAGCAGCAGTGGGGATAGATATTTGAAGTACTTCTTATAGAACTCATATGGAATGCCATCAGGGCCTGGGAATTTCCGATTTGGTGCACTGTGGATGGCGGACCAGAGTTTGTCTGGAGTAATCAAATTCATTAACTCCAGGTATTGGGAAATGGTGCAGATGTGAGTGCTATTGGTTAAAAATTTCTCCATTTTGGCTGGCAGAATTGGATCAGAATGGTACAACTCGGAGTAATACTTTTTTAGTACTAGATGGTATGGAGTAATACTTTTGTATTTCAATCAACACTTCAGCTAGCATATCCGCAACAGAATTGTCTGACCTCCGCACCTGTGTGCAGGCCACGTTCTGGCGCGGTGCAAAGAATTTTAAAAAAAATAAGTGGAGCATGTGCCACCCTCTGTAATGTGTTTGGTCCTGTACTGAACACAAACCCAATATTTGTGTTGCCTTTCAAGCACATTGAGGTGGGCGGCTGCTTCTGCCCACTTCCAGCCCCAAGCAGGGCTGTAGCCCATGGCTGGGATGTTGGACTCCAGGTGTGCCAACTCTGCCAGAGCGCATGAGATGATGGCTGAGGTAGCTCTTGAGCGTCGGGAGGAGAGGTGGTGATCATGGTGGATGGTATCCACTTTGAAGGCTGACCATGTGGAAATTGGGTCCACACCAAACAGTGTAATAAACTCTTTTGCTGAAGTCGCTGATTCCATCCATGTAGGAAATCTTGGTGACGCGAGCTTGGGTGGGCAGAGTTTGCACCAATGCGGAGCCCTATCCACTGTGATGGGTAGGTGGTAGGTTATCAAGACCATCCAATGATTGGAGAAATCCATTTTTGATGTGTGGAAGTGGGAAATATGGGATTGAAATTGCACCGGTGCAAGGATAAGGTCAATGCAGGACACGGACTTTGATTGGCCATTGTGGATGTGGGGATGTGTCATGTTCTCGAGCAGCGGAGCTTGCTGAAGCAGCGCAAAAAACAACCCAAGGGTGGCCTTTAGGATGCAAAGTTTTACGTGACCCTGGGGGTGTGAGATGAGGAAGGCCAGCGGTCCATGGATGTGTTTAACCAACAGTTCATATTGCTAACTACAAAAGGGTCAGGGGGTAACAGAAGGGATTTGACCAATGAGAAAAATTCCTGACACTCTCATGCACAGGTCAGGGCATAAATGTTGATGATAGCGTGCGCCATGTCAGCCCACAAAAATGTGAAAATGAGGACTTGGCCCTTGAGGAAGGATTCAGATGATAAAAATTTAAATAGATTGCTTTTCTGAACAAGCACCCCACAGTGCTCAGACCAGAAGGAAAGGGAAGGGAGGAGCATGGTTTTCCAAGTGTCCTCAAAACCTCGTGGACAGTGGGACTCCTGGATGGCCAGGATGTCCACAGGTAAATTTTTTTGTAAAAACCTCAGTTTCCTAACCTGGGACGATGAGGCCTTGAGTCCAGCGATGTTCAACATCCCTAAAGTGAAGGCTCCCCCCATTGCACCTTAGGTGCAAGGGGGTGGGCACCTGGGCCCACCAGCCTCCTCTGGATCCCCATGGGCCTTCATGGCGGCGCAGATGTTTGCAGCAATGCTATCAGAAGATTTGTTAATTTTAGCAGACAGGTTCACATTGGCTTTTGCCTTTGCTTTTGGTTTCACCGCTGGTGAACAAATTTTTTGTGGTGAAGTTGAGTTTGGTGCACCAATGTTTGGATCAAAAAAAATTTTCAGGTAGGTTGGAGACCAAATTGGTTCCAATTGGGGCTTGGGTGCAAAGGTTGGGTGAGATCAAGTCACCCATCAGATCCTCAGATTGGATGGTCCAGTCCGCTTGGGCATCCCAATCTGATTGGTTGAGGGATTCCCAAGTTGCTTCCACCACAAAGGTTTCAATGTCCTCCTGGCGTTGGGAGTGCGGGATAGCAGAGGTGACCTTGGCCACTTCCTTGGCCGCAGCCCTGCGGGCCTGTTTGACCTTCTTTTGCTCTTGAGGGGAGACAGGCTTTACTAGTTAGTAGCAGCCTTGTGCTCCCCACGGGAACGCCTCTTTGGTACTGGTGGTTAGTTCATAGTGAGCCTCCCCGTTGGTCATGGCTGCTGAGGGGTGCTCTTGGAATGTGATGCCCTCCTTGGTGGGGCATGCGTGTGTCTTATGGCCAAATGCATCACAGTGGGTGCAGATGAGGGGTGCACTGTCCACGGTTACCCGGAAAGGGTGGGTGGTATGCCCCTCAATATTAATAAAAGTGGAGTGTGGGATCTGGGTTAGGTCCTTCGCAATCTCCTCAGTTGGGGTCAGAACTACAATGGCTTTGTTGGTGCACAGGTATGGCATCAGCGTAAAGCGTTGCATCTCAAAGGATTGTATTTTGCCATATATGGTGAGACCAGCTTTCAGGTGCTGCTCCAGAATGGCACGTTTGACCATAGTGGGCAAAAAGTCAAATTTGAGGAAAATTTGGTTGGATTTTGTCCATCTGGTGCACTTGGTTTTGATGACCAACTGCCCTTTGGGGAGGTTGATCACAACATGCACCGCAGCAGCTTTGTCTGCTGCTTCCTTGTTTTTGAAACCAAGATCCAGCCAACTGCATGACATGGAGTGAGGTGCAACATACACCGCAGTTGGAAAATGAGTGTGCACATCCCACAAAATTTTTCCCACAACTCTGTTTGTTGTATATCCAAGAATACCCAGACTCTGTATTCCACTGACAAGAGTGGTTGAGAGTGCAGCGTGTTGATGTACTGGTTACATTGCGCCTGCCAAGTGAGGATTTCTGGGAAAATAGTAACCGCCAGTTTTTTATTTTTATCTAATCCACCGGTTTCTCTGGGGCGTTTGTGGACGTTGGAAGTTGCAGGCCTACCACCTGTGCCTTTTACCTTACTTGCCCAACTTCTCCCTGACATGGGCGCAAACTAATCTCCTCTGTGAGATTATCAAACTAAAATCATACTTGAATTGAATAAGTTGCAAAAGTGATTGCAACTAGAGAGCAAAGTGTAATTAACCAATTTTTAAAAAGACTAATTCAAATTATAATTCTCTTAGAACTTTTAGCTAGATTTTAGTTTTACATTTGTAGAGCTTAAACAAATATGCAGCGCATAGTTGTACTAATTCTAAAGATCTTTTGATTCCATTTAGTGATGATAATATATACAAATAAATTCTAACAAATTAAACATCACCTTCTATATAATAGAATTAAGCCAATTTTAAAAATAAAGTATACTTTGTATAATAAGTTTACATATTAAGTTTTCAGCTTTGTAAACCCTATCATATAATTGGAATACCCACAGCTAGTTACAATAAAATTATAAAAATCTAACTTCAATATTTATCAATAAAAACTGGGGAAAATTTTAAGACCTTGTATCTTATTGATTTGATAAATAACTCTTTATAGAAATGTAAGTATTAATTTTATGAGGGGAGGATACCCCAGTGGTAGAGTAGGGACCTCTACTGCTGCATCCCCAAGTTTGATTCTGGTACTTGAACTTTGGTTAGGGACAATTATGACTGTGTTGGCATTGCGCACTAATGCCCAAACTGAGATAGCAAATAGAAAAGGCGGTCCATGGAGTTCCTGGCCTATCATATGCTGCGCATGGAGGTTTTTAAGATTTTATCCTCCTTTCCCATTTTCTTCACTCCCCTAAGCGGTGCAGTATTGTCCCCAGGTCAGCCCACCTCAAATAAAATAAAAATTATAAATTTTATGGCTTTGTCAGAATTTTTCTGACTTCATACAAAAGTACTAATTTCTTTAATTTGTTGTTTATTTGTAGCAAATGTTGCAACAAGTATATTACAACTACCTTTATAAAACTAGTAATTATCTATATGTACATCTGTTGGAATTTGAGATGACCACATAATCCATCATTTTAACCAATTAATAAATTTGACAATTAAGTTATAGTTATACAGTATTGGTAACATCAGCCAATTGATGGGATTATCATTGGGCATCACACCCAATGATATTAGAGGTTGCAAACTGATGAGATTATTATCAGCAATTATTCCCAATAAAATTAAGAAATAATTCAATATGGGAGCAACACCCAATAGTCAAATTATAGGGAACTTGTTTAGAGCAAAATGAATGGGGAGTTGTTGGAAACTACCAAAGTGTGTGAACACTGGAGGTAGAGATTAGGAACGTCATTGACCAAAACAATTGGTTTTGAGTCCCTAATACCAATTGTTTGGCTGCCAAACAGCTGAGGATTACGCTGCCTAAGAAACTCAAGGCAACAGTACCCAACAAGATTTGGTGCCTAACACTTGAGAGTCAAACTAGCTAGGAGCAAATAATTCCCAGCAGACAGGTGAAAAGTTGTGTGCTAATTCTAACTATAAAAACCCTCAATTATTCCCTAATAAAGACATATTAAAACTTGATATTAACTAAGTTGTTATACATTGGTTGTTTAACATTACTCTTAAGTAAAGAGTGCAAGGATCAGATAAACTCAGGTTGTTTTTATCAAATCTCCACTTGGCTCTGCATGAAGAAAATAGGGAAAGTGTTCCCTACCAGAACCAGAATATTAAGAGGAAGAAGAACCAGTTTAGCGTTGGACTTTTCACTCAACATTGCTTTTGGGAAATCAACAGTAATAGTCTTCATACTATCATTGCCCCAGTTTATCAATTTCAAATAAACAATCAGCGCAAGGATCCATGAATCTGTGCAGTTGAAATCTAGGGCAGAAGCGAGCAACCATCCAGCGCCAGATTTTAACATTGGTACTCACTACAGGGGGTAGTTGAGTTTTCAAAAGCTAATTTAAATAACAATGTCTTAAAATGAAGAACTTCAGAAGCTCTGGGTGGAACTGCAGGCCGTCAATCAAAATTTTCTCAGCTTGACATTTAAAGATGATGTTAGTACCTTATAGGAGCATGCGATTAAGGCGGAAGAGATGCTCAAACAATTAGGAATGGTGAATAACTACCTGTGTGGAAAATTTGCCTCTTTGAAACAGAAAGAGGGCAAACTTGTTAAAAAAATTTTAAATCAAAAAATCAATTGGGAAACATATTGAGAACACATCCGGCAGTTTCATGAGGAAATGGCGAAAATGACAAAGCATATGGAGGAAGTGGAAAGACACAAATGTGATTGTGAGTAATTTGAGGCAAATGAGGCCAATGAAAAGGCATGCAAAAATCCAATTTGGAAGACCTCTCCGCCCCAAAATATGCCCAAACCATTTGCTAGTGTGTCAGAAATGACTCCCAAAGCCACTCCTATAGCTTCTTGAGTATCTGAACAAGGTGCTTCTATGAGCGGAGTAACCAAGGAATTTCAAAATATGCCAAAATTGCTAACCTTTTACTGGGATAATGCCTTGGCGTTTTTCTGCCTATTTGAGATGACCATGTTTGGCTATGCAGACTGTCAAAAAGCGGTGACTGTAATGAACTGCCTTAGCACTGACTGCCAGAATCTGGTGCTACCCCACCTCAATGGGGACAACTGGTCATACTCAGAAGCAAAAGCAGTCATTATGTTAGAGTTTGGAAGCCCTACTTGGATGGTGAATTGCAAACAAGAGTTCATGGGTATACAATTCTGCAAAGATGAGACCATGGCTAGTTTCACCGACTGATTTTACCAAGAAGCCCAGATCTTGGCAGGGGCAAAAGTGCTAAATGACTTTGATGCATAAATAGCCATGAAGGTGGCGCTTTGGCCCTGCAGCAAATTGCATCAGATTATGGCGGCAGCACTAGTAGCTGAAGTAATGATCTCACAGATGTTGGACCATCTGAGGATGTTGGGAGCAACTTTTGATGCGCCCAATCAATTTTATGATGAAATTCCAACTGAGGACAAGCAAACTATAGTGGAATTAGAAGATGAAATTTCATTGAGCATTGAAAAGGTCATTATTCAGCAGAATCAAGTCATAACGAGGAAAAACCCAATGGATTCAAGTGGAAGGATAAATCAACTAGCCACTATTGGAAAATGGAGCGGCAGGAAAATTTGCCACCCAAAATTAAAAAAAGAAATTATGATGATTTGTGAATGTTGTGGTTCCTCAATAGGAGAATGAAACCGCCCAAAATTTGTGAAAAGGTCTTGCAGTCTAGATGTGGAACTATTTAGCACTGCAAGAGAACCTGTTCCACCAGATATCTACATGGAATAAAGTTGTCAGCAGGACCAGTTCAGGTTGCAACTGGGTCTGCTGTGAGAAGTTCTGAGGCATTAGATGATAACAAAATGAATGGCAATTAATCTAGAGAGTAGTGGATGAAGTCAGTTGATCTTAAATTAGTCAAATAATAAGAAATGCAAGGAATGCTGAAAAATATGATCAGATCCAGATGACTTTAGCAAAGAAAATATTGCCAAATTAATCTGTGCGAGTAGTGGATCATTTACAGATCTATCAGCATATTTATTCAAACGTTTGTGTTGGCAAATAATGCTGAGAAATAGGATAAAATCTAGTAGTGATTGACTATCGCTGACTAAACAAGATCACTAAAAAGACTCCTATCCACTGCCTAAAATCAACGATGTGCTTGATTGGCCGAGGAGGCAAAATACTTTTTGGCTATGGACCTGATTTTGGGCTATTGGCAAATCAATTTACTAAAGAAGATCAAGAAAAATGTGTGATAATTACCGCACAAGGACTATATCAGCCAACCAGAATGCCCTAAAGTTTATGCACTGCGCCTGTGACTGAGAAAATTCCATTCAAATTTTTATATGGGTGAAAAGCTGTATTATCTCCAATATTGTATTCAGCAGTAGAGCCATCTTTGGGGATGAGTGCTGAGCAATATCTATCCTGCCTTGCCAATATCCTGATTGAATTACAATCTTGGGAATTTTGAAATAACAATGAAAAGAAGAATTAACGTGAAGAAAGAGGATGACCAGAATTGACCTACATTGAAAGAATACCATGTGGGCAATAGGGTAGCCTATTGCAATACCCATGAGTTTGGGAGGAAAAATAAATTGCCACCCTATGGATTGGATCATTCAAGTTTATCAAGTTGGTGAATGATGCCTATATGATCAAGAATACTGAGGATGGTCACATAGTCAATAAGAGTCCATGTGAAGTACTTAAAGTATTGGATTTAAAAAAAATATTGAAAAAATTAAAAAAAAGACAAAAAGATAAAAAGATGCATAAAAATATAAAAACTAAAAAAATATTAAAAAACTGATTTTATTTTGACTAGTGATGCATCTAGTGATATTCCCACCTACCAAGTGTGGAGAAAGAATAAGATACTGATTAGCATGAGTCCTGAGCGGTTGGCAGGATCAGGATGGGCTGAAACTAGATCCGCTGGAATAGTCCCTATAAACAAGATGTTAAAACCCATCCTGGGGCTGGTACGGGTGGCAAGGTGCCAATGAGACCCACCCTAGGGTTTGTACAGGTGGACCAGTTGATCTATTAGCAAGGATACAAAGATGGGACTGGTGTGGCATGATGTCACAGGAACTGCGCTCAAGAAGAGGTGGTTATGGGTAGTAACCAAGGAAAGAAGGCATCAAAACTGAGCAGAGCATATGGGTGTTGATTGAGGAAAGAGCTGCACTCCGATGAGGACATAGAGATATGAAAAACTAAATATGAGCTCAAGCTAAGGTGGCTTCCATCTCCAAGGATCTATCTTTCATTAGATAATCTGGTCAAGAGGGTGAATATATTGGAATTTGAGATGACCACTTAATCCAACCTTTTAACTGATTAATAAATTTGATGATATAGTTATAATCATACAGTATTGGCAACAGCAGCTGATTGATGAGATTATTATCAGTCATTATCCCCAATGACATTAGAGGTCACCAACTGATGAGATTATTGTTAGGCATCATTACCAATGATACTAGAGGTTGATGACTGATGAGATTATTGTCAGCAATCATCCCCAACAAAATTAATCAATAATTCAATATAGGAAAAACACCCAATAGTCAAATTATAGGGTATTGTTCAGAGCAGAATGAATGGGAAGTTGTTGGAAACTACCAAGGTGTGTAAACACTGGAGGTAGAGAGTAGGATTGTCGTTGGCCAAAACAATTGGTTTTGAGTCCCTAACACCAATTGTTTAGTCACTAAACAGCCTAGGATTACGCTGCCTAAGAAACTCAAGGCAATGGTACCCAACGAGATTTGGTGCTAACACTTGAGTGTCAAACCAGCTGTTGGGATTTTTGCCCATATTCCCAGCCTGCTAGATTACCTTGTGTCACTAGTGGAAAATTCCATAAAGCAAACTGAATCAGAAATCAGTTGTCCCAAATTTTGGAGGAACTATGTTTGGGAGATTTTGGAATATTTTCCTGGTCATATCCGTCGGGGATTGATCCGGATGAATACTTAATATCTCATTGGGTGGAGCGGCTAACAAAATAGGGGCATCTGATAGTGATTAACTATCAGGTGTACTGATTAGGATCAGTCATATTTCATCACCAACTGATTGGGAATGAGTTTTGAGTTGTGAGGTGAGTGATGCCGCCTGCAACTAGAAAATCAATTGGTTGATAAAGTGACCTGCCATAATGGGTAAAAAGTCCCATTACCTAAGCAGGTTGCTAACCAAAAATGGTTGGTTCACTTGGATTGAGAGGAAAACGTTAGGGACACGTTTCTGACTCTTTCCGTTTGAGGTCTCAAGGATGTCCAATGACGAAATCCTAGCCAGGATGGGGAATACCATCACTGCCAAGATGAGGAAGGGTGATTCAATGGCAATGGCTGATTTTTCATTGAAGAGGTGTCAATTGAGGGTTAGATGGCTGAATCCCCTATAAATTCCTTAGGATTCACTATAATAAAAAAACAATTATTACTATGAAAAACACTATTAGTTGTATTTGTAAATTTGGTTATAGTTAAACTATTAGCATCCAGCGTGAAGAATCCATCTCAAGGAAATTATTGCAGAAGGAAATAATTGGTAGACTCTCAGAGAGAAGAGTAGAGATCTGAGTGGGGATAGAGACAAAGTGAACCACAACTAGGGGATAGCTGCTGACTGTGTGTTAGGCCAAAGGAGACTGTCATCAGAGGATCTTGACGAAGATTGAGCGGACAGTAATAAAGGGAACAAATCCCTACAAATATGACTTGAAGTATTTAATCAGAAGTACTGGCTGAACCGTTGGGCTTGATAATAGTTCTAACTCAACTACAGATAATAGTCTCCATGCTATTATTGAATAATATATTCTTTACAACGCGAGGTGCATGAGGAAATTGAACCTGTGCAGTAAAAAGGTTACTGGGCTGACAACCAATAATCAACTTCTTAAGTAAATTTTTACAAGTTGGTGCTCACTACAGGTGGTAGTTGAGTAGAAGAATCTATCAATTATGTCATATAAAGAAGATATGCGCAAGTTGTGGACTGAGATTGCCACAGTGAATCGGAATGCCCTAAACTCTGCAGACCATCTGGAGTTTGTGGTCTTGGAGGAACGAGTAACCAAGGTGGAGGAAGGAGTTGAAAACGTAGCCAACTTTGGGAACAAGTTACTCAGCAAAGTAAACTCATTAAAGAGAAAAGAAGTAGACCTTGTCCGAGAGGTCCTATTCCTGAAAACAGAATGTGAAGCAGATAGCATTCATTTGAGAAAGTTTGGTGTGGACATTGAGAAGTTGATGAACGAAATAGAAGATTTGAAAGCCCACAGATGTGCATGTGAGCCTGATATGGCCAGTGATGCCAAAGAGGGAAGTCCTCAAACAATAATTGAGAAGATTAACACCCCAAGAAATATGCTGCCTGCATTTAATGCTATTTCAAAGATGATGACCAAAGTCACTCCACAAGTTAGCTGAGTAGCCAAACTGAGAGAATCAGCCCAAAATGACTCGGAGGAATTTAGAGCAACACCAAAACTGCCAAAATTCCATTGGGATAACGCCCCA